>JABRPJ010000140.1:0-29977 GCA_013461525.1 Naganishia randhawae
GCCCTGCCTTCACCGATGCCGGAGCTGAATCGCTCACTGCTCTGTTCGTTTACAGGTTCCTCCTTACCTTCTCTCAATATCCAAGTCATCAGCGCCGACGCAATCGAAGAAAGACCAATAGTCACCTGTTGTGGTCGGTTGGACGGGAACACACGTTAGCTCCAATCGGTGGTCTGGTTGGGTATCGATGATGAATCTGGATCAGCTTTCTGTTCTTACATGGTTGTAACAACGGGCTAACGAGGAATAGGTCATTATCATATGGTGCAGAATAGACTCGGCTACCCAGTCAAATCAGTTCTAACAGTAGACGTTGACCACAAGGCATTGTTCCATGAACCTCCCGTTGTATTCAACTAGACGGTCATAAACGAGATGATGCACAACGCCGATAATTCAAGACCCGGACAATCGCCAATCAACACGATTCGATGATATAACTTTTGCGAAAGAGGAGGGGCGATGGTTATAGAGAGGGAGGCAATACATGATGATAATTACAGACCGAATCGCCATTGATCAAATGGAACCCGGTTGCTGTGGACTTTTTCGGGGTCTTGAGGTGTGGATGCGCCCTCTGGCTGACGGTTGACGACCGACAAGCTCAGGGGTCGAAGCAAGGCGACCGGCGGGACATCGAGCTGAGGAGTCTTCTGGTTCGCCTCACCTTGTACGGTGCCTATATCAGATTTCGCGATATAGGCGGGCAGCGAGCTCCTGCTTTCCGATTTACATTGTCCAGTGTTTGGTAAGACCCCTACTTTGCTGGGGAGAGCCTCATGTTCGGGTGGCGGGGAAGGAGTGGCGGCTGACAAAAAATTCTCAAACGAAGACACTGTAGTATCGGAGTTCGTCGCAGAGGCGTCCGTCGCAACAACGGATGAGTATATAGGAAACTGCTGTTTGCGCTCGAAGTGAGCCGTCACGCCACTGCTTGCAGTGGATGGGTACCGGTTTACTTTAGATGCGGTACCTTCATAGTTGAGGGTTTCTCTCATCAGCTTTTGTTGAGGGACAAGATGACCTAGGAAGCTGCTATCTAGATGAGGATGCCCAGGGGAACTGCCGATTTCTTGTGCGCATACGACTTCACCCTTCGTCCGAAGTCTGCGGAAGTACATGAAGAGCCCCAAGATAAGGGCGCCGCAGAGGATAACGCCTAGAGGATATCCGTCATTGTAATTCCCGGAGTCAGTATATGAACAGTCAAGACGGTTCTGCACTTCAGTGCAACACAAGAATGCTTACATCCGAAGACTACCCCCATTACTACCATCTTGTCTTGGTATTGCCATCTCAGACCTGTGGTTGGGTCCACTCCAGCCAAAGTGCTATTAGCTGTTAACTCGCTATCTTCCACAATCCCAATTCTGGTGAGGGGCGAGAAATTGCCAAGCTGATGATGATGGCCATCGTACATGGGATCATAGTCCTCTATTCCGCCGGTTACTCGATCAATGTCCTCTGAATCTAGCGAGAGAGCCATGACAACAGCAAGTGACGCTTTCAGCTGCTGGTGTATATGAAAGCAGGTTTCGCAGTTGAAAGATTCAAGCTATAGTATTGGCGGCAGAGAGGGTGGAATAAGTTGTAAGGGGAGACCGACCGAGGGGTCACAGACTGCAGACGAGAAAATTGGATCGGCTGGGACACCATCTGAACTCTGATTCATCCCTCAACTTTTATAACTTCCAAAGTCACAGAGGAAACCACCCAGTGACATCGCCCATACATCCGTTCTTAAGGCGAAAGGGTGATATCGCAAGGGAAAGCACAGGATACAGTACCACAAAGGAACCTGTCGACCACAAGTGGCGACTAACGTTAGTGGTATGTTTTTTTGCAATCCGACAAAACAGGACGTGGGCTGCAGCAAGCGCCGGTCTATGCTGCCAACTTTATCTAGACACATGAAGCATGGGCACCTATCGGTATCTCGCTTGAACCTGACTAGAAACTCAGTTGAGACTACTGTTATCCAGCAGCAACATTTGCGAATCCATTATATGTACAGTATATTTACAGTCCGTGTTGCCTCCCAAATCATTCCGCTTTAGGATGTCTCTCGAAGACTTGCACTGCTGTTCCATCGGACAGCTCGTGCCGAGCGGCTACTAGTCTATACCCTCTAACTTTTGGCAGTAACCAGAAGCGAACAGTCCAGTAAAGAGCGCCTCCTAGGAAGATACCGAACGACACGGCAGGTGCCATAGCGTACCACATGTTGACATATACTGATTCGGATGGCTGAAAGTTCGGAATTTGATTTAGTCAATGGTATAAATGGTGATATTACGGACCGAATCTACCTACCATATTAGGAGGAATCCATGGGACGATGACAAGGAAGAACGAGACCAGAGTGAAGAATAGTGTCATGGGAAGCGATGCTCTGAACGGCGGGTTCCAGGATCTCGCCCATTCCGGCCGGAACTTCCCGGGTATATATGTTGACAGCAAACCCAGCGATACTGCTGCGTTAACAACGTTCATGGGGTACGATGACAAGTTCAGCACGAAATTGTACGCCTGTTAAATCGGGAAGGTCAGCCTTGCTTGTTCAGCTGGGGACCGATATGATTTGAAGGACTTACGTCACCCGCCGGGGGAGCCAGCAAAATGATCAACGTGACGAAGACATGCCATGTCAATCCAGCCAATGGCGCCTTGAACGGGCGATTTGATGCAAGAATTTTAGAGAATGGAACCAGTCCATCTCTACCCAAAGCCTGGTTGAGCCTGCCTTGCGAAAATACGACCGAGAATACATTGGCAACCGCTGAAAGGGCAACAAAGACACTCAGTGCCTTAGCAGCGGAAGCGCCGAACATGTTCTCGAAGAAGAGGGCGGCAATGATTTGACTACTTCCGAGGATGTCCTCTTTCGGTACAGCAGCGAAATAGGCGACCTGTGTCAAGACGTAAAGCACGGTGATCACTCCGATGGCTAGGGGACCGGCAATCTTGATTGTCCTGATGGGAGCTTTGACCTCTCCTACAGCGTACATCAGATTCGAGTACCCCACGTAACTCCAACCGGCCTAAGCGAAAGCATGCGACTCAGTTCAAGATCCAACATGTACCTCCAAAAACCTTCAAACTTACGTTGTAGATGCACGAAGCTATACCGAACATATCATTCCTGGTACCTTCGAAAGCGTTGGCAAAGTTGTTGGGGACCTCGACTTTCGTCTTGCCCGCTAAGGCTCCGAAACCAGCAAAGCTGATCAACAGCAAGATAACGATTTTGAATACTCCGGCAACGCTACAAGTGTGAATGCTGTGTCAGTGCCATATCTACTAGAGACCTCGGTGTCGCACAGGGACTTACTTCAAGAACCTTAGACCCCACTTTAACAAGGAGCCATGAATGAGCAAAGCAGAGACCAGAATGGCTACTCCGATTCCTCTTGAGGCCCACTCATTGTCGATAGTTCCACCGGCGCGCAGAAAGTACCGGCCTGCTGTGTATGCGTTACCAGCAGCTAGAATGATGAATGAAATGTCCAATGATCGAGTCAATAAAGGCTCTTGGGCGCTTACAATAATAAGATAGTACTAACCTTGTCCTAAGAGCAGTGCTTGAGCTCCGTATATGCATCCAACGAGGTACTTCGGCTTGCGGTAAACGTGTTGTAGATAATTCAACTCTCCCCCGTTCCTTGGGATTGCCGTGGCGAACTCTGCATATACAGCATACCCCGCGGCGGCGATGACGGCACCGATAACCCAGTATCTTTGAAGCGAAAGAACAATTGGTCAGTGATGTTCAGATGCAGTAGTAGGAGGAGGAATGTAACTTACATCAGGCTCATACCCACAGACCCGCTCTGTGAAAGGATGGTGGATGTGGTCGCGAATACACCAGTTCCCACCATTCGGTTGACCATCAAGAAGGTAGCACTCATCAACCCAAGTTGACGACCTTGCGGCAAATCGGATTCGGCGACTGAGGCCACTTCGGCCTCAACATCATCTGCATTGAAGAAATCCTTGTTCTTGAAGTTCTGAAGATCCTTCTCATCGCTTTCACTTGCGCATGGGCTGTGTGATGTGGGAGGCGTGCTAGCCATCGTGAGCGTTGAAGTAGAAATGTAACGCCAGCGGTAGGAGCCTTGGACAAATCTGGGAAGACATAAGTACTTGATAGGACTGCTGTGATATCATAGATCATGGCAAAAACTGTGCCGGCCCCTCACCCAAGGGTTTGCATGTCGCTTGGAGGGATCTGCAAGCACGCAATCGATGCTCCTCAAGCAACTTTTTTTTTTGCAGAGGCGAGAGTCCTCTTTAAGTCCTTGGCGGACGTGCGAAGTGAGACATCGTGATGCTTCCCTTCAGCTTCCGTAGTTTACGATAAATATCTTTGCAAAGAGCTGAAGGTCTGAAGAAACCATTCAAAAAACTCGAAAATACATCCGCCTATATTCCGAAACGCCGAAATTCTTCGCCCCTGCAGATTGCCGTAGCCTCAAGTTTCAGTCCGCTCCCGTAGCATTTATGGTCCAGCTTACGCCCCTTGCGTTCCTGGCGGTTCGCCCCTCGCCCTCGGACTCTGTTGACATGAATATTCGTGCGCATTATCATGTCATGCGGAACCCCGCGAAAGCCGAAAAGCATCCTGAGCCGTGAAAGAAAGCTTGGCTGGTCGTAACCTCGAGACAAACCATCGTAACCCAACGTCGGTTTCAGCCGGTCACAGCCATACAGCTCGTGCTACCAACACGTTCTGGGCAACCAGCTAGGCAGACCTTCTGAAGCTCCTTCCGATGTCGCGAGATCTCGTAATCGCCATTGTAACACCTGGAAAGCACATGGGAGTTCGATGTCGCCATATTATCTTCAGAAGATTGCATTTCTGCGACGTCGCTATGGAAGGTCAGATTACCGAGTTACAACACCTTTGAAGTACACGCGAGAAAGGTTCAGTGCTGACTACCCATCATTAGTTGCCGATTCAAAAAACGCTACTGTCACGCATCCGTGACTGTTACACTTGACAAGCTGGCTGCGAGTCAGATGGGTTTTCTTGAGTCACAAATGGCCTAAGCTAAGGAAAGCGACAGCGGGAATTAGACCATAATCCTAAAGGCAGAAAGAGCCATGATATCGTAGGTGGAACATTATATTGAAACTAGTTCGTTCTTATCCTGAAAGATCATCCTGCCATGCGAAGGCTGCTGCAAGTCTATTACCAAGGTGATCCGAACGACCGTCCATAAGCAGACACCGTATCGATCGCTCTAGAGGTCATCGGCTTTTGCTCAAACTGCGTGTTCAGCATTTCCGCCAGATGCGTCTATCGATGCTGAAGCGTACGCTGGCGACCAGTAAGATGGCGGCGGCTGTACAACCTCCGACGAGATACTATCAATGAAGCAACGTCAAGTCAGTATCTGTTTGGCTATTGCAGAGAGCTGTAAGAGCCAGAGTACACACCATTGCTGGTCTGTAAGGTTTTGCCCCTTGGTCGGCACCACCAAATGAATCGAGGAGTGCGCCTGCGCTGATTGGGCCTGCCAGATATCCTAGACTTCCGCCTACTTCCATCCAGCTTACACCTGCGTTAACGCGATGACTGCCCAAAATCTGGCTAACAATCGCTGATTGCAAAGCAAAGAAACCACCTGAACCAATGCCGCACATGAATACGAAGCTACAAGGCCATATCATATAGTACATCAGCTCCTCGGTAAGTCGTGAAATCGTCACGTGAACTCACAAGATGATCAGACCCGGTGATAATGCATACGGCCAAATGCAAATTGAGCTCAGCGTTATGGTTAGCATGCTGAAAATCCATGCGTTCAAGTTCTGGCGCAAGAAGGTAGTGCAGGTGTAAGTGAACATGAACCGCCTTGGTCATAATCTTTTCTGAACATACTCCTGTGGCGGCGTCGGCGAGAAGACCGAATGCCACACGACCCACGGCCGAAGCGACATTAAAAAAAGCGGCGTAGAGGGCGCCTTGAGAGGAAGAAAGGCCAATCGAACTCGCTACCCAATGCGCGAAAGGTCAGAATACCCTAGAAGAAGTGGCAGGAACAAAAGCGTTGTAACCCACCATATTGAGAAATGAACTGCCACAACAGAAAGAAAAACTATTCTGAGTCGGGGTATGCTACTTTGCCAATCTTTCCAGTACTTACATAAGGCGGAATCAGAAATGGATAGCTCGCTATGAGCCAAGCAGCACCTATGCGTCCGTATTTTGAAGATCGAAAGATACTCCTCTCTGGGGTTTCCACAGTCGTTCTTTCTGTGTCTCTCGAGTTTGCTGCAGTTGTGGGAGACGGAGAGCGAGTGTATCCTGGGCGCAAAGTGAGCGCTGCGGGCTGTTGAATCCAGTCCGAGGAAACAGATTTTAGGCAATGTACTCTCGATAAAAATAAACTAACTACTAACCACCCCCAGAACCAGCACCACCAGCGCTACGAAACGGAAGCTCCATGGAAGACCCCAGCTAGCGATCATTTTCTCAATTGCCTAAGTGATAAGGTTTCAGCTTGTTAAGCTTGTTCGTGGATGATAACCGCTTGCAGAGTACATACGACGGAGAAAACGGCGCCGCCCACTCCTCCGCCACATGAGGTGATACCCGCCGTAAGGCCCCTCTTCTTCATAAAGTATTGAGTTGGAAGGGTATATGCAGTCTGACATTGGAAAGAGGGAGGTGGTACTCCATTAGCCCTGTGTCTCAGTTACCGGAGAGAACAACCTTACAAGAAAGACAACAGCACCTGAAATTGCGAATATAATCCCTTGCAGGAAGATAAGTCCACCGACGCTATGGGTTGCGAACCCGCTCAGAAACAGGCTGAGCGACATCCCCAGGATCCCCGCCAGTGCAGTGGTTCGGTGTGAGAGACGCTTTAGCAGCCAGGATGCCTTTAGAGTTCAACAGCCCCAACATTCAATCAGATACCGCGGTCAAAGACGGATCTGCAGCAATAACTTACCAGGAGACATCCTGGACCAATCCAAAATGCAGTAACTCCCCCAATTACGCTGAGTGTCAGTGATTTCGCTAGGCCTTGCTTGTATAATGCATCTTGAATCACGCCCCATGCATAGAATACGCCCAAGTATAGAAAGCATAATGTAAAAGTGCCTATCCAGCGTAAAAAAAGAGAAAAAGAGGCAGTCAGAAGAGAGTACCATAGCAAGGAAACCAGGTAGATCGACTTGCAGAATACGATTACCCAGCCAAATCCCCCTTCTGGATAATCGGTATACACCCTCGTTCTCGCTTTGTTCCCGGGTTCTTCGATCTGCAACGTTTCCCCCGTCCATCCGTTAAGCCTCGGATGTGTGCCCGTGCCTTCATTTTGGTATGCCAACTGAGGTATCGATGATCTGCGAATATCTTCGGTAGTTTCAAGAGATGTGGTATGGACCGATGTCTCATCCACATCGTCATCTGCAACTTGCGGCTGGATCTGAGATTGAGCCATGATAAACGGTCGCTGAGGGTATGTGTGAGCCGGATGCTTGACTGAAGAGGGCCTCAAGCATCAGTTTAACGGCGATACAGTGGTACAACGGTCATATTAGTACATCGTTGAGACCAGTGAGTCTGAATGGAATGATATTGATAATACAGTGTGGGGAGAAGCTGCAGCGTCTATTGCAAGAGATCTCGTGGCTGAGCGAGCGGTTATTGAGTCATTGAGGTCGGGAAATTTTCCCGTAAGCCAAGAGTTCGGCCTTTCGGAGGACCACAGGACAATCCACGGGACTCCTGACGTTTTGCTCCGTTGCGGGAGCAGAGAAAGAGCTGGAGAGGCGAGAGTCCGTTTATATAGTCGTTCTGACTCGACTTGGTGTCGATTGGCGTTGGAAGCGCGGGTCTCGAAGGAAGTCTCAGAAATGGCGTCCACGCTCCAAGCAGCCCGGCCAACTCTGGGCTGGCGCGGAAGCTAAAGCGCCCTTCGCCCGAGCGAGTGTTGTTGGCCTGGATGTGTTTCAAGGGAAGGTGAGACGAGAATACGCTCTGTCCTGTCATTCGTTCCCCTCTCAGTCCTGCAAAGTTAGCACCATGGGGTTCCTAGACTACGTCATTCTGGGTGAGTCTTCTGTTCTGCATCCTAATTCCCGTGCTACTTGTCACGGTGCAGTTTCTACCGAACGGTGGTTGACTGCCTTGGCACGCGTCCGCTGGATCTAAGCGTGCCTCACGGACCCATCAGAAAGGGTATTGAGTGTGGTATCAACGGTTGCATGGAGGCCGTGGGATCGCGGGCCAGTTGGGATTCATTAAAGAGCTTTAGCTAAGCTTCATGGTCTCTTTTTCCGATTCATCTACGATTGAACACCGCCGTCGCTATCATCCGCACTTTCAATACAGCCTTCACACATCCTGTAAGTTTAGAGCGTGGTCTCGTCTGTTCTCGCGTTTGTACTAATCCCCATCGAACCTGTAATATACAGACTGAGTTTCGGACGATTGCCTCTTACGCCGTATGGCACGACTCCAAACGCGACATCACTGCGCCCAGTGAGCACGCCACATCCGGATGGGACCGAGAAGCTATGCGGGAATGTTGGGGTTGGCTGGACAAGACGAGTCGAAGTTTCAGTATGGTCATCAAGGAACTTGATGGTGATCTAGCGAGAGTAGTCAGTATTACCGTCATTCATTGAGGTCGACTATTACTAAAAGTCGTCATATGCGGCACGTCGATTTCCGCGTAGGTCTGTCTTTTCTACCTTGTTCTACGTGGGCTGGATACCGTCGAAGACGACATGACTATTCCCAACTCCATCAAATTACCGTTGTTGAACGACTTCTACAAAAAGCTAGACGAGCCTGGGTGGAACTTTGACGGAAATGGGCCAAACGAAAAGGATCGTGGATTGTTGGTGCGATTCCAGGTCGTGATCGAAGAGTTCCAGCGGCTAGACCAATCGTGAGTCTCAAACACCGGGTAGATACGTCCATTCAATAATGCTCAAGAACGTACGCCGTTAATCCACCCTAGATACCAAG
The DNA here is from genome assembly GCA_013461525.1 of Naganishia randhawae. NCBI lineage: Eukaryota > Fungi > Basidiomycota > Tremellomycetes > Filobasidiales > Filobasidiaceae > Naganishia > Naganishia randhawae. The sequence continues at coordinate 8,990 of JABRPJ010000140.1, forward strand.
ACGTGATCCGTTCCGTCTGCCAAAAGATGGGCCGAGGTATGGCTCAATATGCCGCACTTTCTACACCGGACCAGCCTGTGGCGGAAGTCAACTCGATCCAGGACTACGACCTCTATTGCCACTATGTTGCAGGTCTTGTTGGTGAAGGGTTGAGCGGTCTCTTCTCGGCCTCCGGCAAAGAACGTTCGTTTATCAAGGATCAACTCACCCTTTCCAACCATATGGGCCTTTTACTTCAAAAGACCAACATATTGCGAGACTTCCGAGAAGACGTGGATGAGGGACGTGGATTCTGGCCAAAGGCGATTTGGGGAAAATACGGATTCGATAAAATGGGAGACCTAAGAGATGAGTCAAGGGAGAAGGAAGCCCTTTGGGCTTTGAGTGAGATGACATTGGACGCGCTACGACACGCAACTCCGGCCTTGGACTACCTGTCTCTGCTCAAATGCCAAAGCGTTTTCAACTTTGTCGCTATCCCAGCTGTCATGGCTTTAGCCACACTAGAAAGGTGTTTCATGAACCCCGATGTGTTGAAGAAGAATGTCAAAATCAGGAAAGGAGAGGCAATTAGGGTGAGCCGTAGCCCGGATTCTATCCCATTGCCCTGTGCGGGAGGTCGGTTACTAATTCTTCTGGCTTTATTCAGTTAATGAACCTTGCCGTAAACCCGCGAGATGTAGCATATTGCTTCGTCAGCTACGCCAAAAAGATTCACGCCAAAGTCTCGGTGCATGACCCCAACTTTGTCAAGTTGAGCATTGCGTGCGGCAAGGTAAACCTAAAGCGGACGCGATCCTTGTTCTTGATCAGCTCATTATCCTATATCCAATACAGATCGAGCAATGGGCAGAGCACCATTACCCATCCTTTGTCGTGATTAGCGCTTCTGCACAAGGAAAGGTTACTTCAGCGATCGACACTGATGGTGGCGATGCTCGTGCAAAGCTGTATGCCTCGATCGTTGAACAGGAAAAGGCAAAGGCGGTGAAACGTCGACAAGAGGATATTCTTGAATCACTTCGAGCCAAGGGATTGATCAAGCCCAAGTTCGATGCTGAGGGAAAGGAAATCCAGCTTGGCCAAGCGGAAAAGGACATTCTGGAAGCACAGCAACCGATGGAAGGTTTCCCCATCCTAATGATTGCAGCTATTTGTGGCATGCTCTTGCTGGTGTTCGGTGTTACTGCTACCGTGCTTGTCGTTGGCGTAAAGTATTTCGCGGTTCCCAGTCTGCATGTCCCCCAGGATTAGTTGTAAGGGCGTAAAATTCACTGTAATAATCAGCTTGTATATCATTCAGTTGGTTCATATTCTTCTTGTCTAAAGCGGTAGCGCAGCGTCTATAACATGTGATGCAATGCATATTGAATTCAAGCGATGTTACTGCTACATTAACCGGTCGACGCAGCAACGGCGCCGCCAACTATGGCCTGTTCTTCTTGCGACTTATCTCCGTTCTAACCTCACCTTCCCGTTTTTGGTCTACTTCGATGCCAGGATTTGAACGATCTGTACCATCGCCTGTACTGCGTGTACAGTCGCGGGCGTTCTATCGTTTTGCTGAGCATATCGATCAATCAACGCTTGATAGTCTGATGTCAATGCACGTTTCACCGGCTCGAAGAAATCCCGAATATCGGGTTGCTATATTATAAAACAACGTCAACAACGGGCGAAAAGAGCAAGTACACTGCGAGAATTTACCTTTCCATCGATCAAGTATGCGGTTCGATTGATCCACTGCAAAAGTGTCTGATATTCTACGGTTGCTGTGGGCAATGGGGTCATTGCTTTCGTCAACTGTGGCGATGTGCGCGCGAGAGTTAGCAAAGATCACTCCACGATAACTTCGCATCAACGCACTCTGTGTATCATGGTCAACAAGACCTGTTGCGAGAGAGGAGAGCGTTGTTGGCCCGGAGCTGGTAGATACGCCTGAGTCTTATCCGATTTAGACATGATAAAGCCGATAAGCTCTGCGTCAGACATCGTCATAAGGGCGTTTAGGAACTCTTCTTCTGCACCGGCAAGAGTAGAGTCGGGTCGCGTAGCAGGAGGAGGGACATTCGGCACGTTCGTTGGAGCAAGAGGTCCCGGAGCGCCAACAGGTCGCGGCGCGACGATGCTATGTTGTTGAGGTGCCGTCGGAAGCGTTTGAGGAGTAGGGATTAGAGGGAGTGGAGCGGGACCGCTGGCTGATGGCGGCGGCATCGGCTGATGCAATGTCGAAGATGCACGGGAATCCCGGGATTGCACTTGAGCCTGAACCTGAAGTGCCTTGAGCTCCTTGACTTGATCGGAAAGGTCGCTGACTTGACCGATAAGTGTCTTCATTGAAGCCGCCATGGACTGGATCATTGCTTCCGCACTCTTAAGCTGAGTGCTCTGCTCGACCAGCACATCCTTTCTCACTTCAAGCATTTCACGATGGATTGCTGTAGACAAATCGTCCGAGATAGAGTCGACGCTCTCTACGAAACGGGGAACAAGGTTGTCGGAAATGAGTGCTCGAACATTTCGTTCAACGATAGGAGACAGCGTTGCAGTGAATGTCCGGCCAAGGTGTGGGATGAGGGATCGTTCGACTTGGCTGAGAACAGTATCCTGTAATGCTGAATTGATCTGTGCAGGGATTTGAGAGCTGAAAGCGTTGGCAGTTTGTTGACGGAGCGTCTCGGCGACAAGAGGGACAACTTTTTTGTCGATCTGATTCGAGACAATTTGTTGCAGACTTTTCTTGACCTCTCTTTCGATTACGTCGCTGATGAGTGTCTCAAGGGTCTGCTGACGTGCGGTTTCATGTGTCGATAAGTCATGTCGAATCGCACGCACTTCATTAAGCTGAGCTGCCGATAACGAAGATAGTTGCGACGTCATTGATTCCTTCATGAAATCTGCTATTGAAGATTGAATTGCGGTGAGATCGAAAGCAGCTGTGTTGCTAGACAAGTTGCTTTGATGCTCGACAGTATCTGTGTTGGCTGTCGTCGGCTGGGTACGAAGTGCTGACTCCTGTCTAGCCTCATCGGCATCGACGATACCCGACCCTGGTTTATTCATAGCCAAATCTTTGTTGACCGTTAGCGATTGAGGTATTTGTGGTGATATGACATCTCGCGATATCACATCGGCTGCATTATTATCAAGGGCTTTAGCTGACTGCACAATATCAGTATCTTCTTTGATAAGATTAGGTTTCACAGGGTTCTGAATAACTTCCTGCTTGTTGGTGAGCCCAGCCACCGGCTCCTCCGCTTCATCGGATTCATCAACGTCTTCCTCGTGCGAGTCCTCTAGAAGAGCCAAAAGATGCTTGGGCACCGACGCTTGCGAAAACCCCTTGGGGTCTTTGAAAAAGAATGACGCCGGATCACAAGGGTCAAGCGCAAAGTCACCTAAGGGTTCCAGCGGGAACTCCAATATGGTTGTGAACGCTCGTTGTTTATGCTCGGTGGTCTTGATATCTCTGTACTTGATAGCGAAAACGGAAGCTCTTGCAAATGATACGATCCATAGCAAATGTTGCTTCACGTTGACACGAGGTTTCATCCACAGCGCTTGTTCCGGGTTGATCGATTTGGTGTGATCCTTGAATATCAACTTCGAGAGGATGGGTGCAACTGAGCCCGATGTCGAGGCTTGAACAGCAACAAGATCGAATTCGCCCTCTGAAGAACCAATTAGCACATTTTCGCCAAGAATGCGAATGCTCGTCACCCAGGTACCGTCGGGTGGACGGTGTACACCGTGAATGACTGGTTGCTCCATATTCAAAGAGGAGATAAAGAAGTTGCCAGAACGAGTCACAGCGGCGATTCGCTGTTTCTCATAAGGGATGCCATGAGAGGAGATGTCAAAGTCAACTAGGCCCTGCAAGAAAAAAAATGTAAAAGGCACAATCAGCGCGTTACCTTTTCGCTTTCAATGTAAATGTTTGACCCACTTTGTGAGAGCTTGGAACACGGCCCTCAATGTAGTCGAGCCAGTCATCCTCTTGGTCAACGAAATTTTCCATGTTTACCCATAAGACTTCGTCATCACTCATCAGCCACAGCGTGGCTCCGGCCTCCCCCTGAACCAGGTGGATTCTTTTGACAGTAGGATCTTCCGATGCCGAAGGCGAGCATTGATAGGAGTTGAAATCGCATTTCAACGATTGGCCAATGGGCCCGGTATCCACTCTCCAAACTCCAAAGCTGCCATCTTCACCTAGCAATACTACCCATTCATCGGTAAGCGCCATATCCACAACGGCAGGCTGAGAATTCTTAGAGTCGAGGGGCAATGTGATGAGGGTGTTTCCAGCTGTGTCTTGGTTGACCACTCTGGCTTTACCCTTCGGTAGGACATACGCCAACAGTTTCTCTGAGGCTTTGAGTACCGAACCGTTGCTAAGACCAGTAGTCAAGACTTGAGTCTTGATGTTTGAAATTCTTCGTTCTTCATAAGGTTTTACGATGTGAACAAGGGAGTCGATATGTGGTTCAGACATGTCATAGAGGTATTCAGCTGAGGGGATAGTTCCTGCTGTTGTAGTTCGTGAAGTATCGATAAAGGCAGATGATCGGTAAACGACGGGGATGACGTCCTGCTTTGCAGGTTTCTTAGCCGACGGCAAGGGGGTAACGGTGGACGAAGCGGCGGATTGACCCTTCTCTGTGCTTGCTGGGGCCGGAACAGACGCCTTCGTCGCCTTCACCTCGTACTCCGTGCTCTCCGACACTTGCTTCGACGGGGCAGCTCTGGTATTTTTAGCATCCACTGAGGCAGCACGATCCGTTTTATCAGCCACCTTGACAGGCTTGTCCTTTTTATTCTTCTTTTTCGAGCTCGAGCCTTCAGCTCCACTGACAGATGTCGGCGGGGAGCTGAAGGCGTCGAAAGGACTGACAAAGGACGAAAATAAAGCCGTCTTTGAGCGTTCGGTCGCAGCATTCGTCGAGCCGGTGGTAGTCTCCGATGCGGGGACGGAAGGTGTTTGAGCAGATTCCTCGACTTTCGCTACAGGGGATGGCGACCTCGCACTTGCTGGCAGATTGGTGGTGATGGCGTCAGTCGGATCAGAAGTGGTGGTCTTGGGCAAGTTGCCAAAAGTGTCAGCTCTAGCTATTCCACTCGGTTGCTCTGCTGGGGGTGGAACCTGCTGGTCAACGACGACTGGCTGTGAGATCGAGAAGGGAGTTTCTTGAGCGGGCGCAGGGGGCACAGGGGTTGAAGAACTAGCAAAGGCATACATTCGTTTCGTCAAACCAAGTCAAACTAGGAAGGACACCCCGTCCACTGCTTACCCATTAATCAAAGCGGCAAGTAAATTTTGCGCTTGATTGGTACCAGCACCCGCACTCAAGCCATGAGTGGGACTGACAACCCTGTTTAACCCGGTACTTGGCAACCCAGAGAACGAGTTGTTGTGCTGCATCGCCGGATGGGGATGGCTGAAGGATTGATGTTGGGTCAACTGAGGCGGTTGGCCATTCCCGAGTCCGAATTGCTGATAGTGGGGAGAGGAGGGGGTCTGGCTGAACGCTGGAGCTGTCGGTGGTGACAAGATTGGTGTTTGACCCGCATTTCGGAGCAGGTCCAGTAACTGAGACTGTCGACTTTCGCCCGTGAGAGTTCCCGGTGTTCCCGATGCTGCCGCTCCGTTGATGGAACCATACGGGTTGGCAGGAGCGGGGCCTCCTTGCATTGCAGGAGACATCATCCCACCGAGTCCCATAGCTGGGGAAAACATGCTCGGGGTATATCCCCCCATTCCAGGAGGAGGAGACATGGGTGATGCGTGCCCATTCTGATGCGAGGTGGAAAAGGGAGAGCTCATTGCCGGCGGTGCAGGATTCGGATTGGGCGAGTTGAATCGGGCCATCAGATCATCGATGGTCGAGCCTGGCCGCGAGAACGATGCCGAGATTGCACGCGGCTGGGCGCCAGTATCGGACGGGGGAGGATGTGCCATCTTGGCTGAGTCAGGTTCGGCGGACGTTGCTCTCTCGCTGGACCACACTCGCTATATCGAGGAAAGTGAAGCAGGGCGGCGTCGTTGGAACAAGTATGCAGCGTTCCGATGGATAGCCTGTTTCGTCATCGCGCAGTGACAGGGGAATGACGTGGGAATGGTGCGAACAACACCGTGCGGTGGCGAAACGACGCTCTCTGTCGGGTTTCTCTGTATGATTATATTTGCTGAGCTGCCATATACTCTCTCAGCGAGTATGTCCTTATATCCGCCACCCATACTACTTCGCTCTACCCGAGTCACTGTACCTTTTTCCCATCCGCCTGATATTCTATAGGACCAAAAACGACTGGAATGATATTCGATGCCGTGTTCGAGAGAACAAGGACGGCAATGAGCCCCGAAACACCGGCAACTGTCCAGAATCGTGTTAGTAATGCCGCAGTGAACAGCACTGAAACGGAAACATACCATATCCTGCCAGTTTCTCGTACGTGGTGTGAAAGTACGCGCTCGTTGTCCAGAGCATCTGAGGTGAATCCAACCCAAAGCTTTAGCCTCATGACTCCTGTCAAATCGGTCAGGTTCTACTCACCCAAAGCCACAACACAGCCAACGTTGTCCCTAAAATTGTCACGCCTGTATGTGTACTACCTGTCCAAGTTTCCCCACGTCCGACCTTCCCCTTCTTCACCCATCGTCTCAGTACCGGACTGACATGCCTGAGGATCAAACCAGTGGACATGACGAGCAAGAACACATGTCCGCTGAGATCGAAACCTTGAGTGATACGTGCTCGTAGCGAGAGATCGCCTCCTTGAACCTGTGAAGGAGTGATCTTGCCTTCGGCTCCTTCTTGCCTTGCCTTTGGCGAGAGGTAAGAGTACAGCTCGGGATGGGAAGACGGCGTGATGGGGATATTATTCGAGCAGTACTGCATCGGTAACGACAAGTAGACTTCAGAAGGGACAAGATCTGGAGCAAATGCCGAGTCAGAACCGGCATCTGCTGTACGGATGATTGGCTGCGCATCGACCGTTTGCAAACTGGAAAAGCTGGGGTCGTCCTGTAGCGATGACGGAAGGCGAAGCTCACACGTTCCACCGGTGCTCCGCCGTAGCAGATCAGTGAGCGAGGTTCCGGCAAGTATAGCTTGTGTCATGAGTGCCCATACGGCCGTAGCTAGGAGCACCTCGAGTAATCTATGTGCCTTCGATAGCCTTTGATGTACGTGTCGGCTTTCCACTGTCTCTCCGGGGGTCAATTTCGATTGCTGTCCTCGAGGAGGGCCGGTCAGCAAGTGAAGCAGCAAGACCACAAACGTCCATCCCCATGCGTACTTCACGCCGTATCGATTGAATATATTGCGTTTGTCCGCAAAGTAGAATGTGGATTTCCTGCTTAGTTCGGAATAATCAAACTTGGAAGTATCGAATGTAGTGTCAAACGTCTTGCCATAGAGAATACCAGTACTGCCGAGCAAAATTCATAAGTCGACGCCGGGAATATAGGTCACGTTCAGCGCTCACCAGACCAGTACTCCAGCAGCAATAGCGGTAACTTTGACCGGATTCCGCAATAGTCTACGAAACATGTCGTCCCGTATGTCTCGAAGGATAGTCTGGCGGTCAGATTTTCGCGAGGTACCAATTGTGCGAGTTTCCCGATGGATGGCGATGGAGACTTCGGGTTCCATAAGATGACGTTGACCTCTCCGGCGCTGCGCAGTGCAAGGACAGGACTGTCGTTGTAACTGTTCACCGTCCTACTCGTACTTTCCGCAAGACGCCTCGGTCCTCGTCATCACCACGCGATCGGCGGATCCGGGGCAGCGGAGAGGAACAACGGAGAGCGCTGGCTTGATGTCGACTACAGATGTTGAGCCATCTTCTACGCATACGTCTTCACGTCTCTGGGGTCGCCTCCCCGAAAGACACGTGTTTCGAGGGTACAAAAGCTTTTCCACATCCATGATGAACCGAACACTTCCAACCGAATATCATGCCTACTTTTCTCAGCCGCCCTCGCTCCACCCGACCATCCATATTCGTCAAAGTTCACTTTCAAACCCCTCAACGTATGAACAGTCAGGATGCGCATTGCATACGGTCCTGTACATGAATGACCGGTTGTTCATTGATCCGTACGAGCTCGAGGACCGTTGGGGTAAGGGGAGTATGGGATACAGGGAGATTGCGCGAACGGAGGAAGAGCATTTGGCGAAACCCGAGGAAGGAATCGCTTCGCCTTTGGTTGATCAGGTTCGCGAATTGCCAGGTATCATCGACCCAACTGAAGGGCTAAGTTGGTCGTTGAGACCCGCACCCGACTTGGAACGTCCTGTGAGATATCTCTTCAAACGCCACTTAAAACCTCCTTTCCGTGCAACCTCGTATCGACCACAACTCGCATCCTCATCATCAAACGCCATACCCTCGTCTCCGGGAACGTCACTCTACAACTTGCAATACCCATATGAAGCGGTTCTGCACGTCGTACAAAAGCCTTCTCATCAGGCAAACAAGTCGTGCGATGTTGTCTCGGTTGATCTGGATATCCCAACACATATGCGATATCAAGAACCGACGAATACAACCGCAGGTTATAGGAAGATAAGCCTTGGAGATATAGGGACATTGGGGGAAACAGGAGAAGCGTCCGAGGCAGATGTGTTGATCAGCGCGTCTTGGATATGCAGTACTTCTGATCTCCCTGTGCACGACAACAACATCGTGAAAGCTGAACCCCCCGCCGATCCGGAAGGCGACACCGCAGCGGGTTACCAGCACGAACCTCACAAATTAGGAGGGTTCGACATTACGCCTCTTCATCTTGTTCCGGAGGCAGAGGGAAAACCGCACGAGCTCGTACTGCCAACCGCAATCGGTTCCCACATCGCTTTCGTCCCGCCAATCACGTTTGTATGCATTCTGCTTTCCTGGATTTACATCTCAAGAGCGCTTTACCGGATATTCCGGAGGTCGCGGCAAGACGTTGCTACGTGAAGACGCTGAGACTGGTTCCTGTGGCAGTGAAAATGCGGCAGAATCCCTGAAGCACCCTTTTGGGCGTCATTTGTCCGATAATGCGTTGATTGACGAACACAATGTATAAATGTATGGCTGGGCCGATATTGAAATATCTCGAAATCACGCTTTGCCATTTAATCGAACGATCCGCTTATGGCAATACAACATCAGCATCATCATCTAGGTTCTCCTCAGTATCGTTCTGCACGGTATGCGAAATAACGTATTCTAGAGCAAAGTTGTTGTCATTGCAGCTGAAGAGCATGAAATCAAGCATCAGCTTCAAAAGAAAAGCGAGTCTAGCTGTTAGCGCATGACTCACATCTTGGCAATAGTCTGCTCGAAATCGATTACGCCCTTCTGTAATGCCCGGAACACACTCGCGAATTCGCTAGACCTTCCTCCTAGGTAGGATCCGTGAGCGGTCAATAAGGCCGTAATCCATAATAGATCAAACTCGACATGCGGCTGCGTTTCGGCGTGATTTGCAATGAAACGCAAGAAAGCAAGGAGGTACACTTGCGGTATTTGACGAGCCATTAGCTGGATATCGGCTGGTGGAACGGCTTCGTATGCACGTTGAATAAGGCTCTTTTCATTTAGTCGGAAGGCCATGATCAACGCAAGTAAAAAGTCGCCTTCCGCTATCGTTTCCACGAGGGATTGAGGCGTGATATCGATGTCCAAGTCAAACGGATCGAAAACGGTGGTTTCATCAAGGCCGTAGATGAGCAAGCCTTCCGTTGATGCGGCAGCCCATGCTCGTCCCGTTGGCGAGAATCTGACGCACATGGTTCGTGCAGCTCTACGGTACTTTCGTTTAGACAGATCGCCCCTTTGAGCACCAGGTAATGTGTTGTCTAGACGATCTTCAAGATCTTCTTCTTCGCCTCTCAGATCCAGGTTATCGACAGGTCCCGCATCCGTCATTTTGCGGCTGTCCAAAAACTCCTGAGTGCCGTCAAGCGAGAGATTCTCTGATATCTGGAACTTTTTGACCATTACGCCATCCCGAACATCGTAGATGACAACATATTTGCTGCTGCCTCCCGCAATCAAACAGCTACCATCAGCGGTATATGCCATGCTATTGAAGTATTTTGTTGAAGCGTTGTTGGCGGCTGACATGCGGTCATCAATCAGTCGTCCGCCTGATATGTCTTTCCTGCCTTCAATGACGCCTGTCTGTTTGCTTTCCGCTACGTCGAAAAATGTGATTTGGCCGTCTAGTGTCGAGGCTGCTAGTTCTTTACCGTCTGGCCGGTAGGCGACTGATAACACTTCTGTGCTTAGCTGGAAGGGCTCCGTCGCTCGGGAACGCCCAAATACCGACCAGACTCGTATTGTCTTGTCCCATGACGACGATGCTATTTGATCGCCAGTAGGATTGAAGGCGAGAGAGGAGATTGGCGCAATGTGACCTGTCAAGATGTCGAGCAGTTTGCCGGTCTGCACAGACCACATGTACACTTCAAAGCTGTCCTGGGAACCAGCACATACGACTTCTCCGCTTGGATCAACGGCGATACTTGAAAACTGAACTGGTGTAGGCGATGTGAAAGTTCGGAAATTTCGATATCGCACAAGGTCAAATGCTCGCACTGTTCCATCAAGAGATGCAGTGAATAACACCTGACCCTGTTTGGCGAATTCGACAGCGGAGACGGATGCTGAATGCTCGTTGAAGGTGACGAAGCAGAAACCGCTGCGAACGTTCCACACCTTGACCTTGCCATCCTCCCCTCCCGTTGCTACATTTTGGCCATCTTGACTAAACGTAAGGGTGTTCATGTCGTAATAGTGTCCCTGCTGTTTCAACACATAACTTTCGGACTGCCATTCCCAGACCAGCAGTTGTCCCAGTCCTTTGGCACCGAATGCGAGCCATTCACCTGTAGGATTGATGGCAACTGCAGCAATCTTCTCTTGTGATATCGACAATGTGTGTATATTGGTGAAAGACGGCATCTCGTAAAGTCCAAAGATACCGGTCGAGAAACCTACGACCAACAGGGATGTCTTTGCGTGGAAGACCGTGCAGATCACCTGCGTGTGAGCCTGGTTGAAATAATCCCGCTTGGCAAGACCCCAACGGGTATATGCTACTCGATTGTCGAACTTTGCTGCAGCGTCCACCGTCTCTGGTGCATCAAGCATATCCACCTCTATGTCGGAATCTTCATCATCTTCTGTCTTTTTCGCCTGCCAGGTAAATACTGCACCATCTCGAGACACGGTATATATCTAGAGAAAAATTCTCCTTAGTTACTCGGGTCGCTTTTAGGAAGCAAGGTATGTATTCTACTTACCGTCTTTTCGTCTGCCGAGAAATACGCGCCTACAAGAACGTCTCGGTGTCCGGCAAATGTCTTCGGCTTAAAACCCTCTGTTGGATGCAAGGTGTATAGCTTGGCGGTCATATCCCTCGACGTTGTCACAAAGAATCTTGACGATTTCGACCAGGTGACTGATGTGACTTCGTCATGATGCCCGGTATAGACACGATGAAGGACGAACGGCGCAAATTCTCGAACAAGGTGAGATGGTGTGTTCCAGACGTGTGTTTGATTGCCGTGCGTTACGGCAATATACCTGAACCATTTAGGCCACTCAGAACCATGTGCATCGCAGGGCAAAATCCAAAAATCTGACTCACTTTCCATCTGGGCTGAAGCTGCAAGCAAGGACCTTCGCTTTAAAGTTGATATGATGTAAAACTGTACCCTTCTTGAAATGCACAAACAACGCTCTTCCGTCTAAATCAGAGAGTCAATATTAATGTTTCTCGCGAGCGACATCTGCTTTAAAGACTCACCTTCGTCTATGGACAGTAACACCTTGCCATCCGGTGAAAGGGCGATGCACAGAATGTTCTTCCGATTCTCAAATGGTAATGTTCGTGACTTGTTGCTAAGCGAGATCAGGGTTAGCAAACATTCTCCCGTTGATCCGTGCTGAGACTTACTTGACGAGATCAAACACAGATACCCTGTTTCCCACTGGACTCAGCACCGAGTTTCCATCAGGAGTAAACACTACATTTCCCTGTCTATAGACAGTACCGCACAGGTTCTAAAAGCGAATGCAAGTAAGGGTAAGACGGCTTGCGTAATGTTTCCCTCACTCGATCTATAGCTACTCACCTGGAACCCAAAGTTGGCCTTCATGGTTCCGAGCTCAAACACTAGGATGAGACTGAGGAACAAAGATCGATACGTCCACCTTGTACGGAACTGGCCCACTCTTGCACCTTCAACGCCTCAGTCGTATCTTGAAGATGAAACGCTGAAAGTCGAGTTCGATCGTTCACCACCCAACTTTTGGAGTCACGTGAACCAAGTTGAACCATGCGGGGCTCCTTGTATCCCTGCGTTTTTCCTCCTTTGCTTCTGCATTGTCAAGTAGTATTCACCATTATGAACAATGAGCATTCCTAGGCATAGCATGTAGATAGCGAGTGCCAGTCGACTCTTGGGCTAGAATCAGAATGTCAAACCAAATAACTTCAGTACTATCACAGCAACATTTTTGAAAAATCGGCGGATGCTAATCTGGACCGCTGAGTGCCTTGTGTGAATGAATTGCTTAGGGGGTTTGCCTTCGACGTGCATTTGCTACTCAACACATCTCCAAATATACCTCTTTTCTTCCGGCATCGTGCCCATCACTTTGCCTCTCGGATCTCATCTGTTTACTATCCCCATCTTCTCGTAACAACGTCGCACACATATTTCTCCAACAGAAAAGCTCAAATACTTCACCGACGAGCCCGCAACATGTCTGCTTTTTTGGATACCAGTAGTGCAATCGTAAGCCAGCGTATGCCGACATGAGCCGTTTGTATTTGACTGAAACAACTCCTACGTTCCAAAGATAGGAGATTATATGCTTCGTGGTTGGACTTTGACCGATCGAACATGTATTCATTGCCACCTTACGCCTTTGATGAGACAGCCTTTGAGAGAAGTAGAAACGGAGGCTCAAAGAGAAGACTTCTGTGCCACTTGCCAGGGAGGTCCTGGGAGAACAGGTGGGTACTTGTGATTATAAGCCTTTCGATTTAGCTACTAAGCCTGAATCCGCTAGTTCGTCCTCCGCAGTCAACGCAAATTGACTCGAACGCAAACGGGCCTGCATCGAATGTTAACGGAGCCCACAATGGTATGAACGGTATCAACGGTCATTCTCGCTCAGTATCCGATAGCACCTCATTTGGAGATGTCTCCAGTTCAAAGTCCGAACCCGAGATGGATCTGTCATTCGAAATTCCGGCACCTACTGCGACTGTTACCCCAGCTGTAGAAAATCCCTCGTTTGCGGAGAGAGATGCGCAATCAGCACGAGCATCTTCGCTCATCGGCGATATGTTGTTGCGAGGCTTTTCTCTGTTGGCGGATAGTTGTCCGAATTCGACCTGCTACGGAATCCCGCTTGTGGGGCAGCCCCGTTCTAGAAGACCTGGAGGGCGAGACGCAGGACTCGAGGACACGAAAAAACAATGTGTCATCTGTCACAGAGTCTATGACAAAGACGGAAACCTGCTTCAGGGCGGCAGCACGCCGCGTGCGGAAGTGCAGCCTTCCGCTGTGAATGGTATTCGCGAAGGACAAGGGACTTCCACGACAACTGTTGGGAACCCGCCTCAAGATTCCCCGCGATCGCTAGCTCGACGTGCATTATACGCGGATGGAGAGAAAGCAAATTTGGCGTTGAAGACAGCCGTAGACACGCCCATTGCAATCAATGCCTCGCCCGAACCGGTTCCTGCCCATCCACAGCAATCCTCAAGGCCTTCGTTACCAGTGAGTCGTGTATCAACGCACCTTGAACATGTATCTGAATTTATCACTGCCATTCCTCTTAGGTCGGCCATAAATCGCATGAGGTTGTGTCAGAGTCCATCGAAGCACTAGTCTTCACGCTCGAGAAACTCAACTCCGAACTTCGCAGAATGATGGAACAACCAGATATCACTCGTACGATTAAGGATAAAGGTATGAAGAGATGTTTGACTAGAATGCGAGACACTACGGAAGCTTTGGCCCTTGCGGAAGAAATCCGAGCGAAGTTAGAACATTAGTCCAGGTGTACTATCTATAGAGGAGAAACCGATCATATGGTTCGTGACCGGCGTGTCTAGATGCTTTCACGAGACTGCGATACAACGTCATGCATTGCCTCTAATTCCTTAGCTCATCCATGATCTCCTTGAGTTTATCGAACGCTGGGTCATCGCCAAAGCTATATGGGAGGAAGAATCAGTGACTGTACATGGGTCGTTTTGATTCACAGGTGAAACACGCGCACCTATCCTTTGTCCTTCCAGTAAAAGTTCTCACCAACGTCCTCGCCTGGAATTTCCAATCATTCCACTTCGCCTTGCCCTTCTGTAACCCCTGTGCCGCTTCCTGTTCCTTGGCACGAGGGCCCAACATCCGCATCAGATCGATCAACTCCTCAAGGTCTTCAACGGCTTCTCGGAATCTGTCTAAATTCCTCTCGACCTGTTCATCTTGTGCAATACCGCATCGATAAGCTTTTAGGTAGCAGTCAAGTGCCGCCGACCAGTCTTCCTTCCACCGGAATAAGCGTGCTTGTATTGCGTATATTCTTGGAGAGTCGGAGACTCGGGGTAAAATGACCTCATTGAACAGACGTTCAACCATGGGGAGGAGACCAAGACCTTCATTGGATGTCCTGGGCTGACCTTCAGCGAGATTGCCTTTACCACCGTTCCAATCTTCACGGGTGACGGCATCGACGAGTTTGGATAAGACGGCATCATCGATGGCGCTCGATACATCTTTGCCGAGCCGTCCTTGCACGATTCGGCTGAGTGCTCGTGCGGCTTCCGCAAGCTCTCCCACATCAACAGCGACGACCATGTAATTTGTCCACATTCGCCAGTTCTCGCGAGAGAATCTGAGTCCCTGCTGGAGTGCTCGGAACGCTAAACGTTTGTTCTCGAATGGTATAGCTGCGACCTGGGAATGACGAGAATGTCAGCAGGATAGCAGCCACTGAGACATGTCAATGAACTGACCTTGTCCTCTTCATCTTCCGGCTTCTCATCCGCCTCCTCCGGGGCTTCTTTGGCCTTCTGGTTTGCCAATTCGTCCATCCTAAGGTATACCGCTGCCAAGTTGTTCCACGCTTCAGCGTCTTCCTCTTCAATCGCCACATTCCGACTAAAGGCTTCCCTCGCATCATTCCATCTCTCCTCTCGGACATAGCAGCATCCCAACGCAAACCATGTTCGAGCGTACAAGGGATTGATTTTCAGAGCCGTTTGAAATCTCGGGATCGCACCGGCAAAGTCGTCCTTTGCAAGGTAAAGGCCTCCGATTGACCGTTGACTTCGAGAGGATGTTCCCTCCGATACTTCCCATGCCTTGTTGTAGTACTCCTCTGCCTTATCAGGAACAAGGTCGCCCAAGACACACCAAAGCTTGGCCTCGCGTGCCTTGTCGATTCTGCTTCGCCGGACTGTCGGAGTTGTCGTGCCGATATTGTTGACTGAAGCTTCGGCCTTGAACCGAGCGGTCACGATATCCATTTCAGCCTTTTTCCCTTCCAGCAACTCATGGACGATCTCGATTGCCCGATCGCTCCGCTCCATATTCGCATAACATCTCACGGCTTCCTCCCACATCTCCAATCTGGTGAAGATTTCTAGAGCGGACCGGACCACACCGAGAGACAGGAATCGCTGGGCAAGCTCCTTTTCCATTTCCCATTTTGACGGCAACGGAAGCTGGTAGAAGTATTTTAATCGCTCGGAGGGATCGGAGTCCGCTGTCGGCATCTGATCAACGAGTGCTTGAAGCTGAAGGGCTGAACGCTCGACCGTGCGTGATCGTTTGGCCTCAAGCCTCGCTCTTAGCAGAAGAGCCGTAGTGTGGACTGACCAATTCCGAGGATGAGAGATGACCCTGACAAGATAAGGTGCCATTTGTGAGGCAGTCAAACCGTTTTCGGGCGTCGTGTTATGCTGTGCAAGGCAAAGATCGATCAACAAACATTGATCGAGTGGATCTAGGGCTGGTTGTTCAGCGGGATCGAGCGACGCCAGTCGAGAAGGAAGAGATTGTCCCGGAGCAGCGGAAACGGACGAGGACGTAAACTCGGTGTGTTCAAGTAAAGTATCGTCATTTAGAGCAAGAGTTTCTGGCATATCGCGTTGTTTTCCAGCCTGGTCGTCGGATATTTGCTCTTCGTTTGTTGTATCGTCATCATGCTCCTCGAGTCCTTGGCCACTCGTGTCGTCCTTCTTACCGGTCTCTTGCTCTAGATCCGGCCTACTTCTCGCCAGTAGAACCAACTGACTCAGGTCCTTGACCTGGAACTTTGTCTTCTTCCCAAGCGCCCCCGTCAACTGATATTCCAGTTCGTTCTCCCTTGCTGCTTGCAAGAATTGATTCGAAGCGGACTTGTCGTATCCCGTGATATGATATGCCAGTCCGAGCTCTATAGTGATTGTCGTTCGGAGCGCTTGCGAGAGTGGAAGCGGGGACGAGGATGAGAGAAGAGATTCGACCGAGGGAAGCAGGTATTCAGGGAATCCTACAGGTTCGTCGAGGATTGATTGGTGTACTCGACTTGTCCGAAGCTCCCAGAGTGGTAGAGTCTCGATGACGACTTTGCTAGATTGTACACCTAATCGAAGGCTATTGATAAGTCTGATAGCAAGAAGAAGCAGCGTCGGGTACTGTGCAAGGTGGTATGCTGGTTCTCCCCCGAGTGCTAGGAGCGGAATGGTAACGGCGTGCAATGTGTCGTCATCCCTATTCTCTTTTCCTGCTTCAAAGCTGCCGGGTTGTCCCTGTTCATTGGGGAATACGCTGGCGGGGAAAATATCCCGAAGAGCGAACCCGAGCGAAGGACCCGTCCAGTTGAGCTGCACAAACGCCTGTAAACAGGCAATCGCAATCAACAGCTTGACCAGTGCAGTCTCGGAATCCTCTGCAGCTTCGCTTTCAATCAGATCCACTGTAGCTATCTGCCACCCAGCGGCCTCGTAAAGATCCCTTATTCCTGCTTCATCGGGTCGAGAGAAAAGTTGGTGGGCATGGGAGGATGTCAAGACCGATTTGAAGTCACCCGAGATGATAGAGTTGGCAAACTTCTGCGCGGTCGAAGATGGAGACGTCAGGGGCGACAAAGCGAGCAGAGCAAGCTGTATATCTTGGAAAGACATGATGTTGGGTCCGTTCCGCCAATCCCAGCTGGATGCTGAGCGTCGTTGATGCCTACTGGGCTGACTAGAAGAGTGGTCTGCTTACTACTGGGCCCACTATCTTCCTCAGCCTGTCGATCGGTGGTGTCTTGGAACTTTTCCTGGTGTTTACTTTTCGTCCTGCTTGGTAACAAAAGTGGAGGCCATACAGTCCTGCTTCACTCTTCTACAGACGGCTCCCCACCCTTGAGGCTTCTAGTGGTCGCTGTCTACAAGGGCCGAACGTATCTTGAGCGGCCAAAGCTGTCAAGGCTTCATGCTGGACTATACAAAGATTTGCCTGACTGAACGGCTTCAGACGATAGATATATCACGACGTGCTGGACGAGGAGAAGACTGAAATGCGTGATACAGGGCACATCGTCTCTCTTTCATGGGAGCACTTATGGTTTGATATCTAACTTGACTGCTTCGCAATAGCGGCTTCTCGTCCTCTGAATACGGTGCGATATGATCATGCCCGCTTTCCCGAGGACTCCGGAGGCCGACAGCTTTCGACAGGACGACGAGACTGGCTGGCATGACGTACAAACTTGGTCCGCGCGCGCTTCCGATTGGCCGATGGCGCGTCTCCAGGCTGGAGGGGCACCTTATTGACGGTTGTTGCTGTTCACCGCACCGGGCCAGCACCGCCGACATCTTCCGACAACCACCTCGTCTGATCTCTCCCTTGACCTCGCAGGGCGCACAGCTCGGAGGAATTCACAGCACAGCTCAACATGGCCGCTCCTTTAGTGAACCCCACCTTTGATGAGATAGAGGAACAGGATGGTATGTCGGTTTCCCGCCTGGCAGCTGCGCTCATACCAACCCGTTGTTGCCTTTCCGTGGATCAGGCGTCAGGTTCTCATGGAACACCTGGCCGTCCACCCGGCTCGAAGCCACCCGGACGGTCGTCCCTATCTCCTCCCTCTACACTCCTCTAAAGGAACGCGTAGACTTGCCTCCGGTCATGTATGAGCCTGTCACCTGTAAGGCGCCTTGTAGGGCCATCCTGAATCCCTTTTGGTGAGTGCACACTCTTGCGCTGAACAGCACTCCAAAACCGTAGCGGGATAAACTCATGTGAACCCGTGGGTCTCCTACACAGCTCGATCGACACTCGAGGAAAGATCTGGATCTGTCCCTTCTGTTTACAGCGAAACCCCTTTCCGCCACACTACAAGGATATCACGCCGACCAACCTTCCGCCCGAACTTCTTCCCAAGTATACCACAATCGAGTACACCCTTTCGCGACCTGCTCAGGTTCCCCCGATTTTCCTCTTTGTGATCGACACCTGTTTAGATGAAGAAGACCTCACCGCCCTCAAAGAGACGATCGTCGTTAGCTTGAGCTTGCTTCCTCCTAATGCTCTGGTCGGCCTGATCACCTTTGGCACCATGGCTCAAGTGCATGAAATCGGTTACGCGGATTGCCCCAAATCTTACGTTTTCCGTGGAAGCAAGGATTACGCACCTAAGCAAATCATCGAAATGCTCGGTCTTTCCCCTTCTTCTGCCGGTGCTACCCGACCGGGAGGTGCCGCAGGCCCGAGCGCGACTGGACCCGGTGGCATTCGACCGGTTCAAGGTAGCTTCCAAGCCTCTGCTACCCGTTTCCTCATGCCCGTGCAACAAGCCGAGTTTCAACTTACGCAGATCATTGAGCAATTGACGAGGGACCCTTGGCCTGTCGCATCTGACCGACGACCGATGAGGTGCACGGGTCTTGCTGTCAACGTTGCCGTCAGCATGCTGGAATCCACTTTCCCCAATACTGGAGCAAGGATCATGTTGTTTGCTGGAGGACCGGCGACGGAAGGCCCAGGTCTCGTCGTAGGACAGGAATTACGAGAACCGATTCGAAGTCATCATGACATTGACAGAGACAGCGTCAAGCATTTCAAGAAAGCTACCAAGGCAAGTTCACCGCTGGTTTCAAGTATCTGTCAAAATACTAAATAACAGTACATCTACCAGTTCTACGAAGGGCTATCCAAACGAGCTAGCGTCAACGGCCATGCCATTGATATTTATGCCGGTTGTCTTGATCAAGTCGGTTTACTCGAGATGAAGTACCTCACCAACGCCACGAACGGTTTCATGGTAATTGCCGACTCTTTCACTACCGCTATCTTCAAGCAAAGTTTCCTGCGAAGTCTCTCCAAAGACGAGGCCGGATTTTTGCAGATGGGCTTTAACGGCACGTTCGAAGTCATGACCACCAAGGAACTCAAGATCTCTGGTGTTATCGGCCATGTCATCTCTGCCAACAAGAAGACAGCAAGTGTCGGCGAGACGGAAATCGGTATCGGTCAGACTTCCGCTTGGAAGGTGTGCTCCCTGACACCCAAGACGTCGCTGGCAGTATACTTTGAAGTAGTCACGCCTGCCGGTCAACCTCTGGCTCCAGGCGCGAATGGATTAATTCAATACGTCACCCATTACCAACACGCTTCTGGACAATTCCGCCTGCGTGTAACCACAGTCTCCCGAGCATTCGCAGAAGGAGGCCACCCTTCCATCGCTGCGTCCTTTGACCAGGAAGCAGCTGCCGTTCTCATGTCCCGAATCGCAGTGTTCAAAGCCGAAATCGACGATTCTCCCGATGTCCTTCGATGGCTCGATCGAATGTTGATCCGGCTGTGTCAAAAGTTTGCCGATTACAGGAAGGAAGACCCAGCCAGCTTCAGGTTGCCTGAAGGTTTTGGCATTTACCCGCAATTCATGTTCCATTTGCGACGAAGTCAGTTCTTACAGGTGTTCAACAATTCGCCGGATGAAACCGCTTTCTACAGGTCAGTCAAAGTCTCGACTAACCTAGTACCAACATGAAACTAAATATTATTGATTATGACAGACACGTGTTGAATGACGCAGACGTCAACAACTCGTTGATCATGATTCAGCCCACGTTGATGTCGTATTCATTCGACAAGGAGCCCGAGCCTGTCCTGCTAGACAGTGTCTCCATTCGACCGGATGTCATTCTTCTGCTCGACACTTTCTTCCACATCCTTATCTTCCACGGTGAAACCATTGCTGCATGGCGCAAGGCCGATTACCAGAATCAAGAAGGTTACGAAAACTTCAAGGAACTCCTCGAGGCGCCCATTCAGGATGCTCAAGAATTACTGGCGGATAGAAACCCTATTCCACGATATATCGTTTGTGATCAGGGTGGATCACAAGCGAGGTTCTTGTTGAGCAAGTTGAACCCTTCGACAACACATATGACAGGCGGAACGTATGGATCAGGACCGAACAGTGGACAAGCGATTTTCACTGATGATGTCAGCTTGCAAGTGTTCATGGAGCATCTGAAGAGATTAGTACGTTTGATCTCGCAGATGGTCCAGAGTGTGTATAACTTACATGGTTTCCTTTCGTCAGGCTGTCGGTGCGTCTACAAGCTAGACGTTTTCCGCAAAAGTGACCCTTCGCACGCATTCACGGCGAATGCTCAAGGAGCTCAAAGTGAGACGTGATGTTTTCTTGGAGTAAATTCATTGCATACATACGCGCTCTCGGGATTGTATGAAGAATAGAAGTGGAAAGTAGTTGGTCAAAGCGGACGTGATAACTTGGCAAGGACTCGCCTTGCCATACTTTCTCTGAGCTCGTCAAGGCATAGTATATACTGCGAATGAAAGGTTCTTCATGAGAGCGCGTGAGCACATGTTGTGCAATCGCCATACCCGTTACCAGCCACGTCCCCCAACGGCTGAGAAATTGAGCCGAGAAACCTGCACTGTTCACAAATGCATGATGAGGGGGGGGGGG
>JABRPJ010000141.1:0-29836 GCA_013461525.1 Naganishia randhawae
AGTGTTGACTCATAGCTAAATAACTATATAGACTCGCTTGCCTAAGTGGTCTAGTCGTTATATTTAGTTGTCATTTGTTTACCATTTACAATACAGCTTAGTCGTGAAGCTTAATTCTACTTGACCGATCCCATTAGAGAACCAATACTAAAGTATTTAGCTTAATATTATAATAATATTTATAGCTACATACTACAACGTATCCAGGTCTCTTACAGCAAATGTCGGTTCCCCAAGAACTAGTGTTCACCAAAATTGGTCTATGATCTAATAGCCCTATCACTCTTGCGCGCCCCTATTGCCGATGCTGAAGTCTCCTCCACGGCGACTAGCGAAGAACAAGAGAGTACGAGTGAAGCGTCGCAGCAGGATCCCATCAGCGTAGATCAACGTTCGGCAGACTTGTCGGACGGGTCGAGCGATGACTTCGGGCTTGGGATCAACTCACCTACCGATCTGATCGAGTCACACCTTCAACGTAAGTTACTCGAGCTGTCCCCACAGCGCCGTCACAGGTCTGAGCTTTGTGTCTTCCATCAGCGCGTTTCGTCGCCACAGGAGGGGTTGCAGCTCAGGAGGAGCAAGCAAGATTAATCGTTCAAGCTACAGCCGCCTCAAAAATGCCGAGGGCATTCTGGAACGCGCTCCAACGAATGCCTTTTCATTTGTTCGGCAGAGGCGCCTTTTCGTCCGACTTTCTGCTGTCCAAAGCACTGGATAGGGAGGCACGACTTGAGGTGCGCTACATCGATATGTGTATCAATGGATGCCGGGCTTTTACTGGTGAATACTACCAGGATGTTTCATGCAGTTGTGGGGAGGCACGGTACGATAACAAGGTAATTCGGATTTCCTGATCACACCCAGATTTACTTTGCGCCTGACGGGCTCTGAGTGTTCCAGGGAAAGTGTCGACTCCAGTTCGCGTGTTTATCCCCAATAAACCGTTTGAGGGCTCAGTTTGGTAACAAGGTTCTCTGCACCAAACTCAACTATCGCAATGTCCGAACCGTGGAACCCGGAAAAATACAGGATATATTCGATGGGGAGCATTTCAAGAACTTGAAGACACGAGACGTCACCTGGAATGGGCAGATCGTGCCTGGGGCGGGAAGATACTTCCAGGCGGAAAGCGACCTCGCATTAGGTTTGGCTACTGACGGGGTCCCCCCTTATAAAAGGAGTCGGCTGGACGTGTGGCCACTTCTGCTCACCAACTACTCGCTGCCTCCGGAGATACGGTCCAAGCGCGAATATCAGATCTGTGTGGGAATGATTCCAGGTAGGTGGCACAGGCCCAAACGAAGTCTCGGTGGCTGCGTCACTTGAATTTAAGAACGCTTCCTTGTCACAGGTACTAGAGAGGATGTAGCTGAACGTAAATTAGACATGAATTCATTCCTCAGGCCCTTGGTCGAAGACCTTCGTCGGTTGGCAACGCTGGGGGTTCCCTCGATGCGATGGAATTCGCAAGGCGAGCTCGTTCATTTCACCATACGAGCTCACCTAGTAATCATTTTGGGAGATATGCCTGCAATCTCCAAGGTGTGGAATTAAAATTATTCGTTGTCTTACCAAAGAACTAAAGTTAATGCTATAGTTGATGTGTTTCAAAGGAATCAACGGCAAAGTTCCTTGCCGATGGTGCAAGATGCCGGGCATTCAGGGAGGCACAGTCGCATCCCCCAGAGGACCTTACTATCTCTCCAAACGGGAGGCGGACAGTCAGCGCTATCATAATCTACCTTTAAGGTCGCACGAGGAGATTATGGGTCATGTGCGAGACATTATGGCGGAGAAGGAAAAGGGCAGAAGAAAGATGTTGCAGGTGGAGAAGGGTATCAATGGGCCAGAGTTCCGATGAATAATTCAATCTGAATAAAATTATTCATGGTCATGCCAAAGGCTATATTTATATTCATATTCATATTCGCGAAATTAGACTTTTATTCATATTTATTCGAATATGAATAACCTATTCATTTTTGGCTCGATAAAGTGAATAATTCGCCGTTATTTATTCATTCTTATGCGCCAATCTGAAGATGCTCGTATTCATATTCGTATTCATATTCAAATCTGAATAAATAATCGCGTTTATTCACTATATTCATATTCATTCGGAACTCTTCAATGGGCCGGTGAGCCCGTCCTGGAAGAACCTCCTTCACCGTCTGGGAACTTAAAATGCTCTCACTCCGTAGTCAATCTTCTGCCTTGTTGACTCCATTGACTTTGCGCGGTCATTTAGTGCAGATATAATGCACATCTTGTTCGAGAATATTATGAAGCAGTTGCTGTCGTTGTGGGAAGGCAAGTATAAAGCCACTCAAATCACTCAGAATGCCAGCGGTGTTTTAGGGATCGCGCTCAATGAAGACTACGTCATTCTGGAGCACACTTGGAAAGTCATGAACGGGGAAGTCGCACGGTCCAACAAATATGTCCCTAGCCAGATTTCTCGACGAATTTCCTCTTTGACAACCCGGGGCTTCTGGACCGCAGACACATATTCGTACTTTATGACACATTTGGGTCCGATAATGTTGAAAGGCCGCCTCCCTACGAAATATTATGAACATTTCTTGCAGCTTTCCCAGCTGGTTAGAATTATAACCCAGATCGAGATCTCCCAAGCGCAACTCGAGGAAGTGGATACCGGAATGAAGGCTTGGGTTGATCAGTTTGAAAGGTACGACCGTATGACACCTATAATTGTCCCTAGTTACCAGTTACTGACAGACCACCTGGACAGGCTCTATTATCAGTACAATATCAAATACATAGCATTCTGTACGAATCCGATACATGCCCTGCTGCACATCGCAGATAACATCAGATGGCTGGGTCCACCCAGTCATTACTGGTGTTTCAGTATCGAAAGGTTCGGGGCCTGGGTGAAGACGCAAGCAATCAGTAATCGGAAGAAGCCCATCCAGTTCGTCAACAATCGGTTCCGAAGGGAGAAGCAGGTGTGTCCACTTTCTGCAGCATCTACAAAGCATCATGTGTAAAGGCGTATCAGCTGAATCCCGGTCGAATCTGAATGGATACACCAGTTGATCGCCATGTTAGAATTCCCCGAAGCGGTCGTCAACTGGAGAAACCTGGTGAACTCCGCCGAAGACAAATGGGCGCAGGACATCCTCACTGAGCTTGAGGAGGAGAGTGGGTCCCTTCTACTATCGCATGAAGGTGCACGATTGTTCGAGTGTGAGAGGGGCCCGAGCCTACCCAGTGAACGCCTCTTGAGAGCGTTAGCGGGGTTCTTTACAGCCCGGGAATGGGTCCCTCAGCAAAGGGGCCAAAAGAAGAATAAGTCTTACACGGCGAAGACAGCACGAAGCGGGATAAAAGACTTTCTCAGCTGGAATGGCTTCAAGACCACCGGAGATAAGGGACATCAACGTTTTCGGACGTCGAAAAGTATAAAGGAACGAGAGGGTCGGGATACGAGCTGGGCTTTTGTAAGTAGCCACAACTTGACTAGACTTGGGTGCCAACTAAGCTCTTTCAGTAGTTTGAGCTCTACCAGGATCGCAGAGAGCGACAGCAATATGGAAATCCGGAATGGGTTTTACGCCCCAGTTATGGAGAGGTGAAGGAGTTCGTTAGTTGTGTTTGGAAGGGGGAGTCGATGCAGCTTGCGGTGATCGAACCTTGGGATGCCGAGTGTTGGATTTCCACTGCTCTAGGTGATCAGGAGGGACCTCAACTGTTGCTGAGACCCAGGAGAATATGGCAGGTCGTAGAGGTTACTGCTCTCTTAGGAGTGGCGGGGAGAATTCCACGGGACGATCTTAACAAGCACGTTGTTTTTGACAGATCGTTCGGTACGTGTGGATCTCTGCCAGCTGAGAATGTATGAATGATGACCTGCTACATAAGGAAATATAATATCGGTATTAACATGGACCATTTGCCAACATGGCTGAGTTCTCCATGCAATACATGACTGGATGCTCCTTCAAATGAAACACCATGTCAGAGTCGGGCTGTCAAAGCCATGTTGAAAAGCTGACTTCGCGAAGCCATTATTTCCGTCCCAAAAGAGGCCTCTAAAAGCCACATGCAAAAAAGACTTAATACGCCATGTAATCTCACTCCATGCACTGATCAGGCTTTTGAAGCCAATATTGCCGCCATCATGTTCAATTTAGGCTTGTCTGGTCATGCTATTCACTACAGTGTCAATTTTCGCATGAATACTTATGAATAGTGCTGCTAATAAATATGGACAACGTGGATACGAAAGCTAGTTGACTGTAAACTGGAAAGCTTTCGGAGAACACAAAATGACTAGCTGTTGAAAACGTTTTATCGTGTATGACTCGAAAGTGCCGTTGAGTTCAAGAAGTCAAGTGAGGTTCCCCTCGATCAACGCTTTAACTGGCCTTCGATCTCATTCAGATTGTAGGAGATGTTGAAATGCCCAATATCTCTGTCAAAGTCCATTTTATGCCGACAGACAGAAGGGACGGAGCGAGACCTTGCCTTGAGACGCTTTCGTTAAGAAGTATCTGGCTTTAGAGGAAACTCGGGGTCTTATTTTCAGCGCCAGCATTCTCATGGAATTGTAGAGCTGGCAAAAAGGGGCTGCAGCCGATAGCCATCATGTCAACGCACCACACGTGGAATATGTTACTGAATCCACATGGTGGCGCAGATCGCATGACATTGCTTCTGCTATCCTCTGATTGATAATAGCCTTTCGACGGCGGAGAATGAGAGCGCGCAATCCATCGCAAGTTTACGGTATAATCAAGCATGATTGCTATAACGAAGTGAAGATGCTGCTCCGAGCGCACAAGCAGTTATCGTAGCATTTAGTATAAGCTTGCTTAAAGGATCCGGGGGCGATGTAGGTGAAAGGTACACAATACTACTGTCCCTTATTGATTCCTCTTTTCCCAATCCCTATCGATCTCGTACAACGACCGCATGGAAGTAGATAGCGTCTCCATTAGAACCACGCTGATCCTCTCAGGCTGTAAGCATTGCCAAAGCACACTCTGGGCGATATCCTCCGCGTGTAGCGGATTGATGCCCTCAAACACTGCTGCTGTTGCCTTGTCGTCGTATTCGGAACGTCGAGCATGAAACTCAGTCTCGACGATTCCGGGTCGGTTGACGAGGAGTCGGACGTTAGTGCCCGAGAGTTCATGACGTAGAACGTTGGAGAAGCCTTCCAGTGCCGCCTGCAAATGCGCCCATGTCAGGGGACTGCGGGCGCAATCTTCGCAAGGGTTACATACCTTCGATGTGTGATACGATGTTTCGCAAAACTCTTTCGGAGGTGCCTGATGGCCTTTGAAGTACGCTAATTTAGACCTAAGCTTGACGTAAATAAAAACGACAACTTACCAGTAATACTGGAAATATTGACGATAGTGCCTCTTCCGCCACGGTCCCGTTTCATCATATGCTCGCGCAGCACAGCATCTATGCAAAGCAAGTGAGGGTCTGCATATTCCAAACCTTCAGAAAAACGATTCTTACAGGTAATGTACATAACCCCGTGAACATTGACGCTCAATACTGTATCGACATCCGTGAAATCCTGCTCCCAGAATGGCTTAGTTGCAGCCAGTGCAAATCCAGCCTGAAATTTGACCTGATGATTAGCAGCCAGGAAGCATGGGAGTCCGTGCTGACTGACATTGTTAACCAAAATGTCAATCGGTGGACACTCTTTCACCGTCTTCGCAATAGCTGCATTCACTGCCTCCTTACTGCTGATGTCGAAGGCGTATGCGTACACTTTCCCGTCCCCTTGGGGCATCTCTTTGACGAATTGACTCAGCTTCTGTTGATTCGTTCCGGTAACAATCACATTACATCCCGCTTGTCGAAACAGTCTGGAAATCGCCCCGCCTATACCTCCGCTCCCGCCAGTCTATGAAGTCAAGAAGGTATTTTCAAGGATTGCCCAGCTTTAAGATTCATAGCGGTAAAAGATACTCACGACAAGGACAGTTTGTCCTTTCAAAGCCACCTTGGCCATCTGCACCAACATATCAGTCGACGCCATGTTGCGTGGACTCGAGAAGAGGAAGAGTAGTGATGATAGAGCGCTTGTAGTTGATTTCACCGGAGGATGAGGGTGCCCCTTGTTTTTGGAAAGACCATGTATTGATACGAATGGCCACAGCGAGAACCACCGACAGGTTACACTGCTGATTCTTCATAAAAAGCTTCAAGTCTGTAGTTCACTTGGTGGTTGTCGATTGGAGCTGACGTCATCAACTTTGTCAAGGAGTGTGGTCGTCGTAGTCGTCGCCCTTCCTCCCCATCATGCCATCTTCGCCGCTCCCATATTTGTCTATCCTGATCGTGAGTGCTGGCGACAGGTTCAGCTAGCACCAATCCGTCCCCTGCAAACATGTATGCCCCCCTTGACATGGATACCGAATCGCGAGGTCGGAAAAGCATTTGATGAGCATGGAGCTCTTTTCCCTGGGAAGCACCCTGAAACGCGAGTGATTCGCAGCGAGAGGTCTTCTACGCGGGTCCAACTGAAGTAGGTACTGAAAGAGACGTTTCGCAACTACATGTGAGCACCAAACAATCAGTTGGATAGGCATCATGACAGAACAGCGGATTGATATCGGAGAGGTGAGGACAAACGGTGGGAGAGCTGGTGCTGCATGTCTGTCAGACATCACTCTGCTGCGATCCACCCGACTGACCAAGTGTCAAAGTCCGTCGATACATGTCAGTAACATGCACATTGACTCGAGAAGATTGTTATAAGCTACATTATGTGTTGTATGACGACGTGTCGTTTTGATGGATGTACAATAAATGATTACTATAGGGATGTATCAATTCTTCTATGCAAGCAGGCGCATCTATCGGTCACTTCTATTCAAGCAAGTAACCTATCCAAAAACCCCGGATCTTCCTGCACAAGAGCAGGTTTGGCGGCTCCATGAAGGTTAACACCATCGATGGTTTCTATAAAATGGGATTCTACTTTGGTCGTTTCCGGCGAAAGTTCATTGTTGCGAGCGCGCTGGCGGGACCATTCTTCCCATTCGTCTACGCTCGACCGGGTCGGAGATTCAACCGAGAAACGAGCTGCGGGATTGCTGGTGTTGGCCGATGATCGCAGCCGGACGATCGGCGCAGAGTCGAGAACTTGCCGTAGGGTGAGGCGGCCGGTATAGTCGCTGTTCATCATCCGTCTGATAATGGAGAAGAGCGTAAAGCTAACGTTTCCAATCTTCTGATGAGAGGCATCTACTGAAGCCAGAGTACAGCTGGACGTGATCGAGGTTGAGAGAGACGAATGGAAATCTAGCTGGAAGTCCAAGCTAAACGGCCCACAATGCTCTTCCAAGTCGGAGAAGTCGTTGTTTCGCAGTTTCTGCCAGGCATCACCATCTAGCGGAAGTAGTCCTTAGCAGTGGGCACCAGGACTTCAATAATGAAGTAACTCACTAGATGGCAACATGATATTGAAAGCCACTTCCAGCATGGTAGCTCCCAGGCTGAACACATCCGAAAACGTCCCATAGACACCTTCCAGCATCTCCGGACTCAAGTATTCTCGGTCTCCCTCTCGGACGGTGAAGACATCGCCTTCTGGAACCACAGGATAACCGTCTGAAGTCAACGATGCAAGACGGATAGATAATCCGAAATCGCTAATCTGTAGCACTCCACTCTGGTCGATCAAGATATTGGCCGGTTTCAGGTCCAAGTGGAGGATGCCAAGAGAGTGGATATGACGAAGCCCCTGTTTGCAAATGACTATGAGTTACTGCTAGAACAAGCAAAGCGCCTGCAACCTTACCTCTGATAACTCGTGCAATACCTTCCAACTTCTGCCTTCGTCCAGTCCACCTTCATCACTGATACTCTGCAGGTATGTCGCAAAGTCTCCACAATCGGCAAGGGCAGTCCGGATATGGAGTTGACGCTTTTCCTCCCAAGCTTCTTGGAATTGGAGAATGTTGGGATGAGGCGCGGCTGCGAGCGTGCTCAAGATCGCGACTTCCTCTAATTGCCGGGTTCTATAGTGGTCGACTTAGCTTTGGTAGAGAAGCCAACTACACAGCTGACTCACCTATCTTTCTCTCCGACGTATGGTTTGCCTCGCTTTACTGCCCAGACGGTTCCGTTTCTTTTCTCTCGAACTTTCCAAACCGTGCTGAATTCACCAACTCCGATGGGGCCAAGCATTACAAAGTCCTTTTCGAATCTTGAATCGGAACCGCCTAGGCTGGATGTTGAGACTCTGCGAGCGATCTTCAACTTGTGCTTACTATCAGCGGAAGGCGTAGAGAATGTCATTGCCCGCAGATTGGCTTGCTGTTCGCCGAGTTTGTAAGCAGCTGATAGCAGGGGGTTCGAGACTCGAGCGAGTGCCCTGTGCTTTGGCAAACGTGACAGGAAACCACCTTTCTTCGGCGGCGAAGTGGGAGAATTTGCGACTTCGATTTTGGGCAAGTTGGAAGACGAAGCGAAGGGATAATGTCGAGCATTCGGTGCAGGAGGAGAGGGTGTAATAGTAGAAAAGTCGAGTTTCACAACTACAAGATAAACGACACTCAGCGAGACCCATACCCTAACGTCGCATCACTAGACTTACCAGCTCGATCATCGTTTCTGGTAGGAGTCAAAGGCTCGTCCTCGTCCACCAAGATACTCGTTTGTCTCGACCAAGATCCATTGCTCCAGTTCCCACTGTTGGTTCTGGCCCACATAGCGCTACCTTTCCTCCTCAAGCCCCTACTTGGTACCACAGGGAACCTGATCGAATTTCCACTAATCGTTCCATTGGACTCCCCAGTAGGAAGAGAAGATTGGTCGTCTTTTAGTTCCGCGTCCTCACTTTCTGGAGATGGGTTCGTGCAAATACCAAGACTAGTAGGCTTGATGGGAGCGGTACTAGCGTTGTTTCCAAATTTCAGAGGCGGTAAACGTTGCTTTTGAACGCTGACTAGCGGATTCGAGACGTGTTGTACCCCATATTTGATCGGGGTGTCAGGCGCGTTGTGCAATGGTGAGTCAACCAGCATGTTGGTAGCTTTCGTCCGTTCAAATGCATTCGAAAGCGATCCGCTCGAATTGACAGCCGAGGATGGAAGACTATAATCTGAACCTGCTCGTTTGCTGTTGGATCCGCTTCCCTTCTTGATCAATCCCGTACTCATGAACGCTGCTGGACTTGGCCGCTCGCTATCGAACACATGTACCGGTGTACCAACAAGAGGTGGCAGCTGCGACTGCATATGGCTGAGGATATTACCGGAAGCGTTGGTAGGCAGCGGCGGCAAATCGTTCGATTCTTTCGGGCTACCCTTAGCTGGTGCTGTAATCCTGCGTGCGATAGGTGGTCGGCTGGTCGACGCTTGCAGCTCCCGTAAGAACGAATTGCAGCGGGAATTGGTGGACTCTGAAGATGCCTCGAATGGCGATGGCGGTCCATCAGGGCCGTTTAATTGCGGACTAAGAGTCGGTCGGACAGGCGGTGGCGTAAACTGAGGTCGGTATTCAAGTAGCGGGCTTGCCTTCTTGGTCAATCCCTTGATCGAACTGAATGAAAGCTTGGAGCTTGTCTTTCTGCTATGCGTGTCGTATTCATCCACAGTGCCTCTCGTCGGCAACGTATTTTGCCAGCTCGAGCTCGTTGTCGATTCAGTCAAGGACGCCTTTCGTATTCGATCATCGTCGCCGCTTTCCGATCCGAAGTGGATCGAGTTCAAGGTAGGAACGATGGGCGAACTGTGACTCTTGCTGAAACTCAAGCGACTCAAGCTAGGCGCCGGAGTCGGAGACGTGCCGAGATCTTTACTCGCAGCATCCCCTTGAAGAACCTGGACCATCATATCCCGTTTCCCGCGCTTCAACTGCTGAATCGGCGAATATCTCTGCGTCTCCTCCTTCGGGGCAAAGATCCCTAAGCCGATCTGACCCTGCGGCGCTGGACGCGGATACGCCACAAGTTCCCGTTTCACCCCATGGAGTGGCGTCGGACTCGCTTCGATCCCCATCACCATTGCACCACTACTGTCCGTCGTGATCGTGTTCACTGTTTCCCCCGAAGGATGCGATGAGAGATCAGGCGGATGAAGAGATTCATCTGTCGTCTTGCGAAGCAGAATGCTATCCGACGATGTCCGTGCTGTCGGTCCCATTTGTCCCTCTATGCCGTCCAGAAAAGAGACCGACTCGGTGGAAAGACCATCAGCGCGCTGCATCGTATCCATCGCCCACTGCCTGATCCTCCTCTTGACGGAACTGTGAACGTCCCCATCAGCATCCTCCGCTTCGTCTTCTCCCCTATGATCCTCCTCTATTGAATCCTGATTCATCGTCCCCCTCCTGCCGAGCCCGAACATAGACGACGACTGTATTTCACGTTGCGGCGATGATAAGTTCCCTACAGACTGATCGTGAAATCTCGCGCCGAACGGTGATGCCAGCACGCCACGAGGACCTGGACCAGTAGCAGCGGGGACCTTCTCCCTCTGGCCTGTCATCTGCATACACGTCACCACTTCCTTCGCCGGTGACGCTGATCTTGGCGACTCGATCCGTTGCTTCCCCGCATGATGATTTCCGTTTATCGAAAGTCGTAACGCGCGCGGCTGGGCAACGTACCTCCTACTCGGCAAACCGGAAGACGATGGTGGTCCTTCCGTTGCTGCTGTCATCGCAGGACCTGTTGATCCGAGATCGTTGCTGGGGTGCTGGAACGTCGGGGAGAGAGGGGAGATAGTTTCGTATGTCGTTGGTGGTGATTTGAGGGAGAATGAGTGCGCGTGAGCAGCGGCGGAAGAGGGGGACTTGCTGGATGTTGAGCACTTGTTGGGATGTGATTTCGGAGACGTTGTGGAGGGAGATGGTGGAATGGTGTTTCGGTTGTCTGCGGTTCCAGAGACAACAGGCCGTGAATGCTTCGGGGAAGTCGATAATCGTCGCTTCGAGATGTAGAAATCTGACAAGCGTTGTGAGAGCTACACCCGAGAGAAGTTTAGTTGGCGATATCGGGGTGACATGAGAAGCCAGATGGACGTACTGCTGGAACCTCTCCTTCCAATTGACTCATTCCTAAACAAGATCCGGACCTGTCTCTGCCGGTACTTCCCCGTCGTCCCTCTTGCCTCAACTTCCAACCAGGACTCTTCCACGGACTCTCCAGCTTCAACGTCGTCGTCTTCTCCTTCGATTCGCGTCTCGGCATACCCGTACCGTTTCCCTCGTGATCGTGTAGTGGCATGGCAAAAGGTCTCGGAGCGATGGTGAACTGATGAGCAGCCCCGCGGTGTGGTTCGACAGGCGTGAACAATGCGGTTGTGTCGTTTTCGGAATGGGTAGGATCGAGATCTTCCTCTGCTTGAAACAGGAATCCATCATTCGAACGAAGTGACAGCTGCCGCTGCATGGCAGGTGCGGCAGGAGTAAGCCTTGTACCGACATGTTGTGCAGGAGAAAGTGCTAGTCTTGAGGACGCTGACGAGTCGTTTTCATCCGTGACATTTTTCCTCTCGTGGCCAAATATCGTAAACTTGTTCGTTCCTCCTTGCGTAGAATGCCATCCCGCCGGCGCTGCTTTTCCATACAGATGGCTGCCTATGTACGAGCCGTACGAAGAGCAGGAGGAAGGCGAAAAGGCAGGACCAGGATGACGGATATCGTGCGCGGGTATCGGATGAACGTGCATCTGCCGAGCTGCTACAGAATCCTTCTCGATACACAAAAGCGGAGCGGACGGCGCATACGGAAAACCTTCGGCCCTGGTCAGGTCGGATGGATTCGTGCCCTTCTTCGACCTCTGCAGACCCGGATAGGAGGGACGCCGATGGTCGTTCCGATTCAGGTCGAGACTCTGGAGAGGCGAGAGGGGAGATGCCGGTGGTTGTGGCATTGTCAGCGGTTCGTGGGGACGAGGGTTGTTCTAACGCTGGATTCCGGGTAGGCGGGTCTTAGCCAGAGGCCATGATGGAGTGCTGTTGCGATGTCCTGCTGCCGTCGACGGGGAACGGCCCTGACTTGTCGAGAAGACTGGGAATCCGTCGAAAGCATGCAGACATTTGTTGTTGTTTACTTTTTCCGGGGCGAGACAACGTGGCCCTCGCGTGGCATTATCGCGTCGCTTCCCGTGCGTCTTGAATGACGTCCCATGAGTGAATGGTTGGCCTTTCGCCACACTCAACACCACTGGAGACGGGTTGTAGCTAGGAGCCTTGGTCCTTACACGGCGCTTTCGAGGTAAAGTGCAAGCATCCCGGAACCCAGTTATCTGGTGCGAGTTGTCGAGCTGCGACTACAGGACCGAGGTGGCACAACGATGAATGATGTTGTATTTCCTTTTTGCGTGCGACTGAATACCGTAATCGATCCTAATATAAAAACTCAGCTGTCAAGATCGATACATCGCTCATGGCCCTCGAGGGCATGTTGTTAAAGGGTTACGCACATGTTGAAAGAACTGAGAGCCGAGGTTTCTGGGGCAGACCAAGTGCGAGGCGCAACGGCATGAGGGGGCTGCGTGATGGACGAGCTGCTCTCCGTACAATTTTAGGAGACCATCTGACATATAGCTACTTCAAAGCTTGGCAGGCGCATCTTGTTTTGCCACGAGCTACAATAGCGAATCTCAAAGACCTGAAGCGAGAAGAAAGAGGTGTTGTCGAAATCGCGCATATAATATCTTTTCCAGCACAACAACTCGTCTAAGTTAGGCGCCAGGTGAAGTGAGCAGAAAATTTACGACAACTATACCATAAGGCACTATACATATATCTCAAAGCAACGTTTAGAAAGTTTACAACAAATGTACTAGAAGACACTATACATATATCTCAAAGCAACGTTCAGGCTCTATGTAGAAACTAAAAGATCAGAAAGAGGTAGTAGCTCTTGAAATTCATCCTGCTGTCTTAGCGGTCATCATCGTCTCTTCACTCGCGACGCTTCCATAAAACGACATCTTCTCGTTCTGGGAATACTGGCTATCGCACACTCCCTTCTCTTTCTGAAGCAGAGGAACCGTCTCAGGACCCCTCTCCTGGGTAGCATTGCCCGAGTCGCCAGTGATGCAAGTTTGCAAACAGCTGACAAGCGGGTAGAAGATAGAACCGCTGCCACTTTGATCAGTCTCCTTTGTCTCTACGCTTTTGCCCTCATCAGAGAGGTCAGACTCGCTATCTCCACTCGAGTCTTCAGCATTGTGACTAGAGGTCGGCGCAACAGCCCACAAAAATTGAGCAAGTTCTATTATTGCATTGATGACCTGTTCGTGCGCGTCGAGCAACCCTATGCCCTCAGAAGCAAGAAAAAGACAATATACACCTCGCTTTAGTGAAATTCGGAGAAACGAAAGTCAAGGGAAAACATACAGATTTCTACCAAATAGTCAGCAATTCTGTCACGCATTTCATCATCCACAAGCTCAACCAAGCTTTTCCAGGAAACAGGATGCTTGGTTTTCTTTAAGATACACTTCACCGCTATAGAGGCAAGATCATTGAAATGACCTTTGGGTTGTTCCAGATTTGTGATTTCATCTGCAAGTGTGCCCCTAAGGATAAGCGGAGTACAGGATATACCGTACAGCTTTTCCAAAACTTTGTTGCGGAGCCGCTGATAGGTCTTAGCAGGGAGCGTCCCGTCCTGGCTTAGGCCAACTGGCGGCGCTATTTCGCGACAGCAGTTCACTTGCTGGGCACACTCTCGTCCAAGCCAGCTGACATCTTGATTCAAGTTTATGTCCTTTGAGGGTAGATCGAACAGCCTATCAATCATCTGGACAGGTACAGGCCCAGAACGATTGGCGGAGTAGCTTCCAATTGTAGGGCAGTACGAAGGAACCATGACAAAGTGTTGAGATTCAAGAGGATTCGAAGAGGGTTTTGGGATGCAAAATCTCACCAATCCGGGTCTGTGGTTCAAGGGGAGGGAGGCCTTGATTTCTCCCAGTTATATAGCTGTTATCGAAAGCTCCCTAGCGCCAGGAATGCAGAGGAAAACCAAAGAAAAAACCAAAGTGATTCGTCAACGACAAAGGAGCGTTGTCTGAGCCCCTGCTGAGCATTCACTCATCGGCACGCATCTGGAGGAATGTCCCGCCAAGTCCTGCATGGAAGCTCCCGCTGCTCGAATGCCCGAGTGCAAGAGCTTCGGAGCTGGAGAACCCCTGAAAATTGGGGCCGTAGGCTCCAGCCCTCGTGAACATTATCGATTCTTTCCAGGCCTGATTAAAGATGAAACATTTCCTCGTCTTCTATCGAAGTGATCCAAATCACATTCGTTCAAATGTTCATGCCAATCGGTCTTGTCGGAGCGCACACTTGACCGAAAGTAGACGGATGAGACTCGTTTATTCGCCACCGCCGATTCAGCGCTTTGCTGCGACATCTCCCTTTCGCTCATGCCGTTGATGGCTTGCTTACCCCCTTTGTGTCAGGAGAATGCTAGTCAAAGCGATGTCAGGGAGGAGTATGCGGCTGTGACTTCACTTCGGAGAAAATTTGCGCACATAGCAAGGCATGTTGACCTCGCCAATGATGATCGCTTGGATGCTGATAAGTCGTAGGTCCCCGTTGATAAGGCAACCGTGTATAAATTCCATAATCTATACCCACAGTACCCATCTATTTTACACCAAAAGCTCACGACGATAGTTTGCTAGCTTGCAAAGCCTTGATCATATCATTGAACTCGGTCTTCATCTTGAGCAAATCCGCAATCTCGGCATTTACATCTCCTTCCCTCTTGCCCGTCTTCATCTCCTTGACGAGCGCTCCCTGGACCTTGATCTTCTCCTCGAGTTCCGTCAATTCGGGTGTCTTGAGTTCCGCCAATGCCTTTTCTAGCGCAGCAGCCTCCTCCTTCGCCTTTTTCTTCTTTTCCTTTTCAATCTGGGATTTTGACTTGCCAGCCTGCTTTGCTTGAACAGCAGGGTCTACCGCCGTTCCTGGTCCTGCCGCGGACCCAGCGACATCGACCGGTCCTGGGTTCTGCGACGATTCACCACCAAACTTGGATCGCCATTCCTGTTCCATCTTGGGGTCGATACGCTTGAACAAATGTTCGGCTTTGTTGACCTTGTGCCCTGGCAAAACGTCTACGGAGAACTTGGCAGGTAGAGTTCGTGCTGGGGCGTTCAATTGAGCGAGAATGGAATCGGTGGTTCCGGGCATGAAAGGGTGGAAGACGACGGAGATAAGGTAGATCAAGTTGACGGCATTCAGGACAACGAGTGCGCATCGTTCTGGCTTGTTGGCGAAAAGCGCGTTATCAAGCGAGTTGTCAGATAGGTATTGGTTGCCCCGTGCGGAAATCGCCATGGCCGTTGCAAGACCTGCTCGTAGCTTGGTGGAATCCATATTGGAACGGTACGTATCGAGGAGGTCATTGATGTCGTTGTAGAAAGCAGCGTCAATCTTGTCCTCTTCCGTGGCATCCTCCGCAGTGTTGATCTTGGGTTCACCTGCAGCTTCGGACGGACCAGGAACGACGGAATCATATCGAGCAGCGATGAATTTCAGGATCTGCAAGGGTATTCGTCAGCCATCTACTCCAGCACGGCGATACACAGAGGAACCTGAACCTACTCGGTTAACAAAGTTTCCCAGATTATTCAACAGCTCTCCGTTGTTCCTGGCTATGAATTCATTCCACGTGAACACGGAATCTGAAGTTTCGGGACGATTCATCAAGAGGTAGTACCGCCATACAGAGGGCGACTGATTGGTTTCCTTTGCAGAAGTACCAAAGACACTAAATTGACGAGTTGTATTAAGCACGATGAGCTGTATATACCACAGAAAACTTGCGAACGGGCAGCTTACCCGATGTTTCGACTTTTACTGAATTTTCCATTCTCGTAGTTGAGGTATTCTACAGGACCAGATAATTAGTCGTTATTAGACTAGCAACCCCGATAGGATACATACGTGTGCTAGAAAGGTTATGCAACATGGTCCATTCTTCACCATCGGCCATTTGGACAGCAGGGAACAGCACGGTATGGAAATAGACGTCTTCCCCACGAGTTGACGATCATCAGCGTCTGTTCGAAGTCTTCCTGCAGGGCCGTGTATACAGGAACTCACTATCCTTGCCCATGAATTGGTACAGCTGGACATCGTCCGGGCTCCTCCACCACTTTTCCCATTCATCGGTGTAGTTGGCGGTGATGGATGGATAACCGATGGGTGCGTCAAGCTATAAAAGGGCTAGTTAGGGGAGGGTCGTTCAGGAGGGGGCAGGCTGATTACGTACCCAGACATCTGGAGAAGCAAGAATGGATCAGCATCATACGTCGCATAGAAAGTTCATGATTAAGGCGCCGTGTATCAGAAGACACTGCCTGGCAACTCACACATGACCTTGCCTTTCATCGCTTCATCCTCCTTTTCATCACCCACGCTCGGTACCGGCACACCCCAGCTAAGATCCCTCGTCACGGCGGTTGGGCGCAACCCTCCCCTCATCCTGGGCTCGATAATCGTCCCATCGGCCAGAATCACCGCATTGCTCGCCCACTTCCCCTTCTCACGCGCATGCTGCATCCATTTCTCGAGGCGAGGCTGCAAGGCGTCAAGGCGGAGACAGGAGTGGGTCGAGGGTTTGGTGGTAAGGGCGTGTGCTTTGTTGCGTTTGCAGCGAGGGTTGAGGAGTTCGGTCGGGGAGGAGAAGGTACCGGCACACTGGTCACATTGATCGCCTCGTGCATCCTGTCAGGGATGATGGGAGGTTTAGCGAGGGGAACGAGGAGAGCCATAGGGTAAGACATACATCGTAGCCGCATCTGGGACAGGTGCCTTCCACGAATCGATCCGCTAGGAATCTGCAAAGTCCTGTCGTCAGCTTGTGTGATCCGTTGGAGCAGGCAGGAAATGTCTTACCTTCCTTCGTCCACGCAATACGTCTGATCCGACGTCTCCTGACAGAACAGTCCATTCTTGTGAATGTTTCTGTAAATATCCTGCACGAGATGCGTCTGTTTCTCCGTCGACGTTCGACCGAAATGATCGAATCCGATCTCAAACCACTCATATGTCTCCTTATGCAGCCGATGAAACTTGTCACACAGCTCCCGCGGAGTGATTCCTTCTTCGAGAGCCTTTGTCTCTGTTGCTGTACCGTACTCGTCCGTGCCGCAGATATACAGCGTAGGGATATTCAACGTCCGGCTGTACCGCGCGTAGACGTCAGCGGAGAGGGTGGAGCCGATAATGTTCCCGAGATGGGGGACGTTGTTGACGTAGGGAAGAGCAGAGGTGACAAGAGTGTTCCGTTGGCCGGGAACCGGGAGGACTTTCCCATCCGCGCCCGTCGGTTGGCGCATCAGGAGGTCGTCGCACGACCGGATTTTTTGGGTCGAGGAAGCAGCCATGGCGTATGCAGAAGAACGGGCGTGTATATCAGTGGCGGCGATGGTCGACATCCAACGATGCTGCGTAGCGTTCAACATAGAATTCTGATCAACCATCGACTGCTCGCCCGAAAGCGGGGCGGACAAAGGGAACGCGAAATGACGTGGATTACTGAGCCAGCACGGCGCTCGTAGAGTCAACTTGCGACAGTCGTTCTACGGTGAACAATGGCGGCAGTGAGTGGCAGTGTGAGGGACCCCTGTGATCGTATGGCTTGGAAAAGGGAGAGGGGAAGGGTAGGCAGTGCTAGAGATCAGCTGGGACCAGGGGAAGCCTGAGCTTGCTGGAGAAGCAGACGGAAGTGAGGGGAAGCTAAGGAACTTTCATCGCCAATCGTGAACATTCAGCCCTTGGACTACACCGGCTCAGCAGCTGCAGATGCAACCTCGATGCAGAAATGTGCTTCTTCGATCGTTCTCGCACAAGATGTATCAGGTTTAGCTTCTTTGTCACCTTTCTTCATCAGAAGCGGTAGAAGCCAAGGGGAACCCTATCCTTTGTCCTTAGAGTTGCAACGCTACCTCTGTAGCCCATACGCTGTGGCTTGTCTCAGGGTATTCAGCCACCAGCAACACCCTACGTTTCAGATGTCTGGCAGCAAGGGGGAGCAGGTGGAGGTGTTCAGCTCCGAGCTTGCGGTTCTCCTTCCCCCGAACGCCCTATCCGGTTCTCGCGGTTCTTGACAGTTCCTTTCAAGCCAGCGAAAACTCTTGAGAGGTCTGTCGACCCCACTGTATTCCACTCGAGTCCAAATCTTGAGAGATGGATATATAAGGCTTCTCTTACCAGGTAAGACAACGGTTTGTGAGCCTCGTATTACACCGATTACACCCTGCTACTCTGTATAACATCTTCTACACCGACAAGGAGGAAAGAATTGTAATCACGTCTCTACCATGCCATCCATCGATAAGCACCAGTCTCACCACGAAAAAGATATAGCCGAAATATCAAAAATCGTTTGGGAAGGGTTAGCTCGGTCATTGGATTCAAAGACTAATCCTTTCGTCATTCTTCACGCTGACGTGGAAAGGGTTGAAAAGAAACTGTGGGAGCCCAGACGAAACAAAACATCTGGCCTAGACGATTTATGGAAACACGTCTCGGATGCAGGTGACTCATTTGACTTTCCGCCAGCTTTGCTTCCTTCCCAAGTCACAGACGGTGATGAGGCTAGTCAAAGGCTTGAGGAGCTGCTCGGAGATTGGGTGCAACGCTTTATGACGACTACACGTCTAGAAGAACACCTTACAAGCTTGGGCCTGGATGAGTCGCATATGCGGATAATTGAAGATCTGCTGAAAGTGGTTTGTAGGTAGCATCTGGATTCTAGTGCCTTTTTTCTCCAATCAGCTGATTGCTTGTCTCTCTCGCTAAATGTACGCCCGGCTATGTTCCAAAGGGAGTTCTTCGGATCGTTCGACGAAAGACTGGAAATGTTTCAACATCATCAACACCTGCAAGCAAGGGATCCAGCACGAGGCGGCGAATGAAGTTCAAGGTAGCATCCAAAGCACACAGCCGGACACCAGTGAGGAAAAGACTTTAGAGAACGATGTTGACGCTTTTACCGAGATCCAATCCAGCGAATACGAGGATTTTGGGAAGACACCTTCCAGCTTGGAACAGGTCGCTACTGCAGGGTTGAGTCGAGTCCTCAGCCTCTTGAGCAGCGTGTTCTACAGTGATCGACAATCGAAGCCATCTAATGAATCATGAGAAGAAGCAACCCATCCTTTCGGGCGTTCCGTCTTCATCGAGTTGCTCATCATCCACTACAGGTGGATAGGTGAAAAGCTTAACTTGAAGCTGAAGCTTCAGTTGATGATTAACTGCCATGCATCTGTAATGGCCTTAGTATTGTTCTGAATCTGACCTTGTAGTACACTTCTATTTTGGTACTTGTCATTTATTAAGCATGCAATCCATCGCTAGCGGCCAGTCCCAATTATCTAGTAGCAGTATTCTTCCCGAGAGTGAGGTTGATGAGCTTGCGCCGGCTTTTCGATCTGACACCGCTCTGCCTCCTCCTTCAGCAAGGGATTGTTGGGTAATGGAAGAGGAGTTCAACAAGTTCACCAACCCGCCAAAAACAGTCGACTGGTTTCGTGCATTCCTGGACAAATTGGACTCCTGCCTTGCCTTCCACGTCAATGGCGATGTGACCAGGGCCAAAGGATGCGTTTCTTGGACGTTCCACGAAGAAGGCGAAGGCAGCGAACATTGCCAAGACAGATGGAAGCGGGCTTTGAAGTGGTTTGAGGGGATTGGCATCAGCTATCCGGAGGAGGGAGCTCATGTTCAAGCCCAAAGCGAGGCCCAGCTGGGAGGGCTCCTTGAAACCGCGCTCGGAGAAGGGGTGACAGGTCTCATGAAGGAATTGGCATCCGTGGAACACGTGGGCGACACCGGTAAGCGTGCTGAGCGGCTGAAAGAGGACCTGAAAGTGTTATGTAGGTGCCATCAAGCCTTTTGTTTGCCCCCATGGTTGTTGATTGTTTCAGTCTTGTGTCGCGGGCCAGTAGTCAGTGTTACGTAATATAGGTACTACAGTACTGCCGTTGTAATTGGATCCTAGCACAAGTTATCAAATGGCTTAACACGTAAGACGGGACTGCTATTTACCTAAGGTGAGAGACAAGAGTAGCTAATCCTTGAGAAATTCTTGCGCTTAATGCAGCTTCGAATTTAAGAGGTAATCAAAGGGTGAATCATAACGATGAGTGCTATTACAAAAGGGGCATTGTGCCAGCTATATATACTCATCTGCCATGTATGGTAGCCCTTGTGTGAGTGGGTCCCTTAGCACAAGTGAAGTACCTGAAGTGACTGAAGTAGCTGAAGTAAGTGAAGTCGATGAAGTTACTGAAGTTACTAAAGCTGCTGAAGTAAATGAAGTCCCGGAGACTATAAGGCGCCGTCTGTATCTCTATAGTGACCTTGCCCGTCAACAAGCCACCTTGTCATCAAGCGTACTCAGTTGAGGCCTCGGACAGCCTAGCTACGTTGACGCAGCCATGTTTGCAGCACCGTTCCCGTTGTAGCCTCAGCTCCTAAGAGTAGTAATTAACCCGGTCTAGCTAGCCCGGACCGGGTTAACTATATGAGAGACATATCTCAGAGTTGCAGCTTGACTGTCTACACGACGTATGTTTTACCCTCCGACTTACCCTTGACAATGAAGC
The DNA here is from genome assembly GCA_013461525.1 of Naganishia randhawae. NCBI lineage: Eukaryota > Fungi > Basidiomycota > Tremellomycetes > Filobasidiales > Filobasidiaceae > Naganishia > Naganishia randhawae. The sequence goes on from JABRPJ010000141.1 coordinate 20,582, forward strand.
AACCTGGAGTGCAAACTTTCTCAGGCTTTCTACCCTTCGTCTTCCACTTCCGGTATCACAAGCATCGTCTTTCGTAGTCAGCATTGGATAACGTGTGCTAGTTCGCTCACAACGGCAGTGCTATACACCTCGCTAACGTAATCGCGACATTCTGCGCCTGAGAGTGCTGACTAATAGCTAAGCAACTAGACAGACTTATTAAGGATTGTGGTGTATCTTTTACAATGAGTAGTGTGTTGCTAGTAGTACAAGCGTTTATGTATCTGCGCGTAACCCAGCATAGAGAATGCAACTTGTCCCGGTGGCCTAGTATGTGACATTCAGTTGTCTTTGGTTTACCTTATACAACACAGCTTGCTCGAGAAGGATGATTCCCTCCACCGATCGCTTGAGAGAACCGATACTTTGGTGTTCAGCTTGATAGTACGGTGTTTGTAGACAGCTACATACCACACTGTACCCAGGTCTCTTGCATCATTCACGACTATTCGTACGCGCTACCGCTGTCGGACTGCAATCCCCTCTCCCCCGCCCCAATACACGTCATTCCCCCACCCACCCTCCTCCTACCCGAAACCCGGCGGCCGGGTGTTTTCCAATTTCGGTCCCTCCGCCGCCCATAAGCCCACATGGTGCGTGTTTCAGCGTGCAATCGACGCCCCTGACTCCTATCGCCCCCTCCTTTCGCCCGAATGCCCGCCGCTGCCCTCCGCGCGCTGAATAGGAGTTGTTTCCTCCGCCCCGCCGCCCCGCTCCGCCGATCCCTCCCGCGCCGATCCCTCCCGCTGCTCCGCCCCGCCGCAGCACAGCCCCCGCTCCCGCCCCGCCGCATCCACGTCCGCTTCTCCTCCGGCATGTCCGCGCTCGACGAAGCACAGAACCCGCAGCTCGGCGAGGCCCAGTCCCCGCCGCCGCCGTCGCAGGCCGCGCAGGTGATTGACGGAAACGCGATCGCAAGGTCGGTAGGCCCCTTTTCCTCCCGCGCCCCGCCGTACTGACGTTCCCCGCCCCTCGGCCCCGCAGAGAAATCCGCACCTCCCTCTCCGCCGCCATCACTGACCTCCGAACCTCGACCCCGTCATTCAAGGCCCCGCACCTCGTCATCCTCCAACTCGGCAGCAGCGCCGCTTCCTCCACGTACATCCGGATGAAGCTCAAGGCGGCCGAAGAATCCGGCATGACCGTCCAGCACATCCAGATCCCGTCCGACGCCGAGGCCGGCGAGGCCAAGGGCGCCGGTGTGCGCAAGGTGTTGGATATCGTCAAGAAGAGCAACACGGACCCGTCCATCAACGGTATGCTCGTCCAGTTGCCCCTCGAGGGCGCGTCGCCCGATGAGGAACGTCAAGTCGTCGAAGCTGTCTCCCCCGAAAAAGACGTCGACGGATTCCACCCGGAAAACATTGGCCACCTTTCGTCCCGCATCTCGGAACCACTGTTCACCCCCTGCACCCCGGCCGGCGTCATCAAGTTGATCGACTCGACCGGTGTATCCATCGCCGGCGCCAACGCCGTCGTCCTCGGTCGATCAGACATTGTCGGCACTCCCGTCTGTGCGCTGCTCCGACGACGCGATGCCACCGTCACCCAATGCCATTCCCGTACCCAGGGTCTCGAAAACATCCTGAAAGACGCCGACATTGTCGTCGCCGCCATCGGCAAACCCGAGTTTATCCGCGGGGAATGGTTGAAGCCCGGCTGTGTCGTGATTGACGTCGGGACCAACTACATCCCCGACGCGAGCAAGAAGAGCGGACAGAGACTCGTCGGTGACGTGCACTATGAATCCGCCTCCCGAGTCGCAAAGTACATCACCCCCGTGCCCGGAGGTGTCGGCCCGATGACCGTCGCCATGCTCATGCACAACACGCTCGAAGCCGCCAAGCGTCAACACGCGGCCGCGCGCGCACGAAAGATCATTCCGTTGCCGTTGAAGATGCTCGACAAGGTGCCCTCGGATATCGAGATCGCCATGGCCCAGACGCCCAAGCCCGTCGTCGATGTCGCGCACGAGATGGGTCTCGTGCCCGATGAGGTCGAGAGCTACGGCAAGTACAAGGCCAAGATCGAGTTGAGCGTGTTGCAGCGTCTCGCGAGTCGTCGGGATGGAAAGTATATCGTCGTTGCCGGAATTACCCCGACCCCGCTCGGGGAGGGAAAGTCGACGACGACGATCGGCCTCGCACAGGCCTTGGGCGCGCATCTGGACAAGACGGCGATCGCGTGTGTCCGTCAGCCGTCCCAAGGGCCGACTTTTGGACTCAAGGGCGGTGCCGCCGGCGGCGGTTACTCCCAGGTGATTCCGATGACCGAGTTCAACTTGCATTTGACGGGTGATATCCATGCCGTCACTGCGGCCAATAACCTGCTCGCGGCCGCGTTGGATGCGAGAATGTTCCACGAGGCGACCACCCCGGGGGACAAGGCGCTCTTGAACCGTCTGTGTCCGCCCAAGAAGGGTGTCAGGACGTTTGCCGCGCCCATGCTCGATCGTTTGAGGCGTCTAGGGATCGACAAGACCAACCCGGACGACTTGACCGAGGAAGAGGTCCACAAGTTTGTCAGACTCGACGTCGACCCGGCGACGATCACTTGGAACCGAGTAGTCGACACCAATGATCGGTACTTGAGGAAGATTACCGTCGGTCAGGCCGCTACGGAGAAGAACATTTCCCGGGAAACGGCGTTTGACATTGCCGTCGCGTCCGAGTGTATGGCCGTGCTCGCGCTTTCCACCGACTTGGCCGATATGCGTCAGCGATTGGGCAAGATGGTCGTCGCCAGCAGTAAAGATGGTCGACCTGTCACCGCCGAGGATGTCGGTTGTGCAGGGGCCATGGCCGTGTTGATGAAGGACGCTATCAAGCCCACCCTCATGCAGACGCTCGAGGGAACGCCCGTCTTTGTCCATGCCGGACCGTTTGCCAACATTGCCCATGGTAACAGTTCAATCATCGCTGATCGAATCGCGTTGAAGCTTGCTGGAACCGAGCAAGGAGATGACAAGGACCGTGTGGGGTATGTGATCACCGAAGCTGGGTTCGGTGCGGATATCGGCATGGAGAGTGAGTTGCACGCACCTAGGTCGTTGGCCCGGTCACTGACACTTGCGCTTCTCCCCTGACCCGATCTTGGCCGCGCGTCGCAGAGTTCTGCAACATCAAGTGCCGAGTCTCCGGTCTCAAGCCCAACGCCGTCGTCATCGTCGCCACCGTGCGAGCGTTGAAGATGCACGGAGGCGGTCCTGCCGTCACCCCCGGTAAACCCTTGGCGGAAGTGTACCAAAAGGAAGACTTGGAGCTTCTTGAAAAGGGTTGTGCCAATTTGGGTAAACATATCGAGAATGCAAAAAAGTTCGGATTAAAGGTCATCGTTGCCGTCAACCAGTTTGCGTGAGTCTTGCATTGTCTTGCTCATCCGGCGGTCTGCTGATCCTCTCCGCCTATAGGACCGATTCGGACGCCGAACTCAAGCTCGTCGCCGACTTTGCGCTCCGAGCCGGAGCCGATCAGGCCGTTCCCTCCAACCACTGGGGTAAAGGTGGTCAAGGTGCCGTTCCCCTCGCCGAGGCCGTCATCAAGGCTTGTGAAGGGGAAAGCGAGTTCGAGTTCTTGTACGACGTCAACAAGCCGTTGGCGGAGAAGATTGAGATCATCGCCAAGGAGATGTATGGTGCGGATGGTATCGAGTTGAGCGACGAGGCCAAGGAACAGATCGAGACTTATACTCGACAAGGTGAGTTGCCGTGTGCCATTTGCATGTGTCGCACAGTGCTAATTCACTTCTCATCACAGGCTACGCCCACCTCCCCATCTGTATGGCAAAGACCGCACTTTCCCTGTCCGACGATCCATCCAAGAAGGGCGTTCCCACCGGATTCACCCTCCCCATCAACCGAGTTCGACTATCGGCTGGTGCCGAATTCGTCTACCCCTTGGTCGGCGACATGTCCACCATGCCCGGGTTGACTACCAGGCCCGGTTTCTACGACATTGACTTGGACCCCAAGTCTGGCGAGATTACCGGTTTGTTCTAGAGCAGTAAAGAAGCGGGCGGAGACCCGGGGCTCGGTTCGACGTGTTTCAACAACGGTGAAGAGGAAAGAAACGTCGGACCAGCCTATGCAAAGTGACGATTTATAATGACACGGTCGGCAATAACCAACCCCTAAAAATCCGAGGATCGTAACGCGATCCCGGGCAAAGATAGAGCGCGAAGATGGAACCGATTCCGAAAAAAAAAGAGAAAGAAGGAATGGAGCAAGCGACGGATCAACCTTTTCGTTTGTAGAATGTAGCTAGCTGTATGCGACAATGTCATTCTGTTACTGTGGCAAGAGAGGATTAGCGGATGCGTGCGAGCATTTGCGGAGGTGAGAGTTTCCAGCAGGACCGAATGGGATTCAAGCGACACACAGACAGGCGACGCCTGATACCGATGTACCGAGGTGCGCTCCGACTTGCTCCTACGGTGATACGCACGCTGTGGGCTTGCAACCATACACCACGGCGCTTGGGGTCGGGGCTCCCGTCCTATACAGCATTCAAGAGCCGAGTCAAAAGCGACGTACATACGCACACAAGCTCGCTGCATGTCGTTTCGACCCTTTGTGCGAGTCCCCGGGTTTGTGCTGCTGCCGAGCAGATAGGTACGCCATGTGCGCCAGGCATTTCAGCAGGTCCCTCGCGACGACATGGCATGGTCTATATTAGAGCGGATATCCAGACTGGAGCTACAAGGCCGTATATTACAAGGTGCAGCGGGGCTATCATCGTGCCACGCGATACACCATTCTTTCGCTATGCGTCTCTCGCGATAAAAGGTCCCCTGCGGCTAGTTGACGCTTACTTTCCCTCACTGATGAGCTTTTTCTGTTCAGGGACCTGTAGAGTTGCAGGGTGTTAGCCCAGAGACAAGGATCCGAGCGGGGCGCGACGGGAGTGGGGGAACTTACTTGGTTGGTCAACGGTTCGCCCTTCAACGCGTTTGAAATGTTGTTGATCACCACCATGCCCATCTTGTGCCTCGAATCGGTCGTCCTACACGGCGCGAGAAAAGCCAAAACACACGTGATGAGCGACCGGACCTGCAGCGTTTTGAACCACCGCCCGACGGCAGGCAAGGGGGACTTACTCGGTACCCATATGCGGGAGCAAGGTCACGTTATCAAACTTCATCAATTCCGGGTTGATTTCCGGCTCGTTGGGGAAAACGTCGAGGCCGACGGCCCAGAGCTTGTCCCCCTTCTTGAGGGCTTCGATGAGGGCGTCTTCGTCAATCACACCGCCTCGAGCGGTGTTGACGAGGACAGAGTCTTGCTTCATTGCTGCGAATTGGGCGGTGGAGAACGACTTGGCCGTTTGGGAGTTGAGCTGGAAGGGTGCGTGGGTTAGTGATACTGTGTGGTGTCGTTAGAGGGCTATGACCTACCGGCATGTGCAAGCTGACGACGTCGGACACCTTCAACAACTGCTCCAAGCTGCTCACGTACTCGCACTCGAAATCAGGCTTGGGGCTTATCTCGCGTCGGTTGTAGTAAACGACCTTCATGCCCCATTCCTTCATTCTGCGCGCGACGACGGACCCGATGCCACCCATACCGACGATACCGAGCACCTTGCCTTCCGGGTCTCGGGCGAGCGGGAGGCCCTTCTTCCAGTTGCCTTGGCGGCATGACTTTTCGGCGGCCCAGAAACGGCGCATGGCGGAAAGGATGAGGAAGATGGCGGTGGTGGCTGTTGCGTCGTCGACTGCTCCGGGAGTGTGGGTGACGGAAACTCCGTGCTTGTATGCTGCGACCACGTCGACATCGTCGTACCCGGCGCCGACTGCAGATGGTGCGTAGGTTAGGTTTTGCGAAACGGTCAAGCGAGAGGGATAGGTGGAGACTTACAGTGACAGATGTGTTTACAGGTTTCCGGCAACCAGCTGAAGAACTCGTCGTCCAGATGACCCAAGGCGTCCTCCGGGTCGTGCAAGTGGTAGATGACGGCGAGATTGGCGTACTTTGTGGGCAAGTCCGACTTGAATTCTTGGCGCGACTTGGAGGTCAGTTCCTGTCATTGCCGTACCATACCCGGGTCAGCGCGGGTTCGGGCAACAGACCAAGGGAGGAAGACTCACGACGATGTCCGCGATGGAACCGATCTGTTCGTACAGCTCCTTCTTGGCATACTGCAGAGGTCCTGTTGAGATCGTGAGATGTTAGCTGCGAGTGAGAGGGCGCACACAGCTGCCGACAACGCCTGTCACTCACCCGACAGGAGGACCTTGGGGCGTGTGTTGTTGACAGTCATGGTGTGTAGGGGGAGGTGATGTGATGTCTGGATACGGTGTGCTGGTGCTGCAATCGTCCGCCCCTGCTCCCTCTTATAGCAGATTCAGCCCACCGCCCGCCCAATACAAACAGCGCGCCGCGCAACATCGGACCGGTCGTCCGGTCCGGACCAGCGCCACATACAACCCACGTACACCGCGACTCATCGGAGCCGGGCAGCAGGAATGACGTGGTTATTCCAGCCAAGAGTCACTCCATCAACAGCTCTGAAATCATCATCGTCTGAACAAGCGAATGGCGGCACGGATAGCTCGAACCAAAGAAGCGAGCCACCGCACACAATACGAGTCTTTAGGTAACTAAGAGGAGCAAGTTCTCAAGAACAAAGTCTACCGTCATGAGCAGCTAACCATATATACCATCGGTCCATGAGACGAAAGGAGGATTAAGTGATGGATGATGTGATGCGACTGAGAGACGTCGAATAGCGTGCATTCGCCATTTCCCACAAGATATACATACAATATTGTACTATGGTTTCATCTACAAAAACACTTTAGCTGCTGGGCCAATGGCGTCACACTCCTCGCCATTCTTTTGTACCAGCTCTCATCCTTCACAGCCTAGATGAAGCTCTTTAGCCTACACAGCCTAAAGCTCTTAATCTACACAGCCTAAATGATGATGGGCTATCCTTTAACTCGATGTCTTTCAATCCAAAGGCCTTTGGCCACTCAAAAGGGCAGTTGTCCCATTCTCTCCAGAAGGGTGTGGGACATTGAGGACAGCCTTTCGATAGAAGGGTAAATAAAAAGGGGCAATTTCTAGGGCTTTCCTTTTTCCCCATGACAAGCGTTTTATAGTAAAAAGACTCTCAGGATGCTCCTTATCTCGCTTATATAAAGCCAAGACTCCTATGTGGTCAACAGCATTGAGCTTGTGATCTTGTGATCCCCAATTCTTTGTCTACAGCCGCAACCATCCTTTAACTGTCTGCAAACTCATGACAAACAAATCGTCGACCGAAATGACTGCGTCAGTACCTAAGGATCCTGCGGAAAATTATAATGAGGAGGTATACGAGAATATACGAAGCAAAGTAAACAACGTGCTGATGAGGTTCGACAAAGCGAAACAAGCGCGTTTAGCAGCTGAACAAGAAGGGAATCCGTGGGATCAAGGCGAGGAGATTTCGAAGAAAGCACACTGGTATACTGCATTCTGGAAGCTGAAATCTCCTGAACAAGAACTAAAGATTTGGCAGAACGGCGGAGGAAAGGGGGCAATCCGTTGGACTCCGTGGAGCCTTGCAATCTACAAGCTGCAACTCATTAACACACACCTGGACGAAAGGAATGAACCCAGAGAATTCCCCCTTCCAGAAGAGTTATGTGAGCTACGCCGCGCCGTAGAAGCTCTTCTGGTGTACGACGTCGACAAGCAGAAAGATCTCGCTCCGAATTGGACGATGAATGTTCCTTGGGACCGCACCATCGAGAATAGTGCAGAGGAGCCTTGGTGGCCTTCCGTCGAACCCGAATCTACAGAGGACGATCACACGTTTCAAAGTGGTCGCGGGACAGGAAGAGACTACCAGGGAAACACTCTCGCCAAGCGGACTCTCGGGGATATGTACGAGTCGATTAAAGAGGAACGCTCGCATGATTCCCAAAGCAACTCGAGCATAACTAAAGGTACACCCAGTGTGGTTACCTCTATCGAGGAGGCTTAGTCTTATGCGCGTCCACGGGTCGATCCTCAGATAACGATCCCAATCGAACAGGATACAGCTCGAAGCGACTAAACTCAGCATTGCCTGGCATTCTGTGCTAAAGCGCAATACAGACGGGAGCAGGGGAGGCTATTGAGTCAGAATACGTGCTTGTATAATCATCATTGTATGTAGAGTATATGTAAATACGTAATGGACGTGCATAGGCTGCAGTACATAGCTATGAGAAATATTATATTCACAAGCTAAACACGGCTCTATGGGGTGTTATTGGGCTCGGTCGAGTGATTTCCATTCCAAGACTGAGCTGCATTTCTTGAAGGTAAAAAGAACACGGCTAAATGTCGTCAACTAGTTATTAGACCGCTTGGTCAAGCGATCCCGAATGTTTCCATAGCTATCAGTCAACACGTTCAAGGAGCTGGAAAAGGAGTTTGGGTAGGTAGGCGTGTTTCATGAGTCATAGGAGCAGGAATGTACACCCAATCTGGCCCTTTTATATAGGCGTCGGAAATGGGTAGCGAGCGTGATCCTGGCCAAGAGCTCTTAAAGGTGCCTTGGGATTGCAACTTGTATCGGCAGGACATTGTTTTGTTTTCTAGATTTCTTACATTGCAACATTATGGATAATTTCAAATAACTAGATAAAGACGAGCACGGAAATGGTACAATACAAGATGACAGGGCAACAAGGGTGACTAAGGCGATTACATTAATTACCAGTCGTATATGACTTGGGCAGTCGACTTGATGATATCTGCTTTTTTTGCACCCGACCCCTGTTTACCTTCTCGTTGCCTCTACTATTGGCTGACTTGTGAGCTACCCAGTTGAGCCTTGAATATTTGGTAGATGACCAGCTACATGTCGCGATGCCTTAAGGAGCTAGTGCATAGACTTGTAGCCTTGTGACAAACTGTCACTTATACAGATATACTGATGTCACAGAAGAAAATACTGATGTCACAGAAGAACATGCTGATGTCACAGAAGAAAACAAGAACAAATGACTCCAAGCGAATCGCTGAGTTGTCACAATACCAATGAGGTCTACGACCAGCGGTAAGACTCACCGCGTGTTCAGTCGGAAAGAGAGGTGAAGGGGTTAAAAGGCAGAATATAAGGAAGTATACGGCATGTGGCCCTTTCAAAGTTGATCCAGTGAAACGCGTATCGAGTGTAAGAGACCTGGATACGTTGTAGTATACAGCTATATATATTAATATGTTATTAAGCTAAATACTTT
>JABRPJ010000142.1:0-29648 GCA_013461525.1 Naganishia randhawae
CCCCCCCCCCCCCCCCCCCCCCCCCCCCCCCAGGATCAGTTGTAGCTCTCGCGATCTCGAATGCGGCGACTAACGATCCACCCCAAGTATGCAACCGTGGTTGCGGAAACCAATCATAGGGAGAATTCCCGCGGTCGGTTTGAAGCCGTACACCCCGCAAGCTGCGGCAGGCTGTCAGAAAGTGGACAAGAGGAGTGAGCAAAGCGGCTGTGTGTGGGGCGGCTCGAAACTGGTGCTTGTATTCACCCCACGTATGCTGCCTCCGATATCGGTCCCGACCCCGAGGGGGCTGCCGTGCATCGCTATAAGTGCCGCTTCGCCGCCGCTGCTACCGCCGGCGGAAATCGCATGACGATTGTACGGGTTCGTCGTCGGACCGAGGTAGGAGTTGGTTTCCAAGTGCATGATGGCTTGGGGGAGAGTGGTCTTGCAGTAGAACACAGCGCCGGCTGAGCGAAGGATTTGGACGACATGGGCGTCTTGGACGGCGATATTCTTGCCGACTAAAGGAGCGAAAAGTGGAGTTTCAGATTCATGTCTGCTTGTGGTTTTGTTTACGCACCTTGGCTTAGAAAGCCCGCTGGAGAATCCTTGCCCGCGATGTCGATTTGATCCTACAGGGACAGAACGAATCAGTCAAGCCCTTCCATTGGCCGTCGATAGGCGCACCTTTAAGCTGATTGGCACACCATGAAGTGGGCCAGTCGGTCCCTGGTTGAGCTCATACTGTTCGTCAAGCCACGCTGCCCTTTGCAGCGCTTCCTCGGGAAAGAAGGCGGTCAGGCAGTTGGTCGCTTGGTGGGCCAGCGAGGCTGATTTGATATATGCTTGGGCGACTTGAACGGCGGTATATTCCCGACTGGCGAGTCTGTCCCGAAGGTCGGTCGCGTCGTGCTGGATGATTTCGCGGTCGAGAGAGGTCAGGGCCGCATGTCCGTCGCAGAGCTCGGTCACCCGGGACGGCAGGAGTGCGGTCGAGATGCGCAGCGCGGGGGGTATGCTGGCTTCGGTGCGGGCTTTCGCTGCGGCTGCGGCGAGCTGCCAGTCTTGCAGCATGATGGTGGTGACCCGTTGCGACGCTATGGCGCCCGCCTATGGCATCCTCGATGAGCGATATGCTTCGGCGTGGACGGTCCGCGGGCCGTGCAGTGCCCGGGACGCTAAAATGACCCCATAATTGGGCGCGTTTTCACCGAGTTTTCCCACCAGGGCCGCGTGTTTCAGGTGACGGCATCACCCTCGTCCCCGCAAATGCGCGGCGATAGGCCTTCCCGGGAGCGTGATGGGGGATCAACAAAGGATCACCAATCTGGCGAGTCACCATAGCTTATCTCCAGCGACTCCTCCTTTGTCGACGAGGGGAAGGGAGTGCGGTATATAACAGCTCAACACGGAGCGGCCATGTCGGGACGTGAGTGCACCGGGAAACAAGCTAACCGTTACCATGTCTACTGCAGCCGCCGTGCAACCACAAGTCCGCGCCACCACCGCCTCCACAGCCGTCGTAAGTCTCCCACTTCCTCTTCCTACCTCGTACGTGCGATCGCCCACCACCAGCACCCTCCTCCCCCTTGCCAGAAACCCTCTCCGACCACGACGGCCAGTCAAGAGATGGACATCCATAGCCTTCAAGCGCCCGCGGGAATCGAGCAGCCCTACCTCGAACGTATGGTCCCCATCCACTCCTGCTCCCACTCGGATGCCGCCACTGCCACCACCACCACGATGGGTGCGAGGGCAACCAGCGCGTACGGAATGGGGTGGAGCATCGTTCAAAGTCCGCCTAGCTTGTTCGCTGGTACGTCTCCTTTCACGCGGCTTCACCTGCTCTATTGTACTGCCATCAGTCCTTGAGGCGTCTTTCGTTGCGAGTCGAGCGGAAAGAATATGATATGCTGATACGATTGTGCGCTGTGCTTTGCCTCTCTGGTGACATGCAGCGGGGAGCCCCTGGATCGGGTACAGGGGATAACAAACCGGCGAAAACGATCCGTCGCCCGGAGGACTTTGTGGTATGCTTCTATCTCGCTCATCCATCTTGATCCTTTTCGTTGGTGAAGAAAAGCTCGACCCCCGTCCCACGCGAGCGAGGGGAGTTGGGCAGTGCTATATCATATCGTTGTAGTCCGCTGTTGACTTCCGAGTGAAGCCATGATTGTACCTCGGCATGATGTGCCTCTGCATGTGGGACACCACGTGCATCTTGCATAGTTCCTTGATGATTCATATATTCGTCGTGCGTTCGTTCATTCGGTACAAAGCCTCGTTACCAAAAATCAATCTCTCCACTCAACCGGCACTCTTAACCCTCCCTAGCAACCTCCTCCACACTCTCCCTAAAGATCCGACATGCCTCCCCCATCTCTTCCTGCGTGACATTCAAAGCAGGGATGAACCGAATGACATCAAACACCGACGTCGTCAAGATCAACATTCCCTTTTCCAGACATTTTTTCGCGACACGGCTGCCAATGTCCTTGACTCGTTTCTTCTCGGCGCTGCCGTGTTGAGGCGCAGAGGAAGGACCGGCGCCGGGTTTGGTGGCACCGCTTGCGCTGCCGGAGATGATGGATGACGCCGTGATGGGTTCGACAAACGGCTCGAATTCCACACTACCAGATGGGGAGCGGGGGTGTGGCATACGAGGTCAGCGCCATGATCCACTGTCGTAGTGCGGAGGAGAGGGGGAAAACCCAGGGGCCTTACCCAACCATGAGTCCCTTCCCGCGAACATCCTTGATCAAGTGCTTGGTCTCTTCTCCATCTCGTAACGCATGTAGCGTTTCAAATAACTGCGCGGATCTACACGCCAGACAAAGGGGGAGAAGATGCATCAGTACCCGGTCCGCAGAGAGGTTTGCGTGATGAGGTGGGCGAGGACGACGTACCGTGCATTGACATTGTCAAGGATCTTCTCGTGTTCAAACACATCCATGATCGCTGCACTGGCAGCACAAGCCAACGCGTTACCGGCTGCGGGACACACGCGAGGGGAGGATGAGCGCGAGAGATTTGGCAGTCAGCGGGGAGGACGAAGGAATTACTCACAATACGTTCCACCCATACTTCCCGGCTTCTGGTTCTTCATGAATTCGTTCTTAGCGACGATGGCGCTCAACGGCATACCACCTGCGTACGTGGTGCAAATGTAACGTCAGCACACCGCTTTCTCAAGCCGGGACGAAGGAGGCTTACCGGCGATACCCTTGGCCATGATTTGGATGTCGGGAACGACACCGCTGTATTCGGAGTAGAACATCTGCGGTCGTACACAAGGGATAAGTCCGGAGTGGTAGAGTGTTGCACCGTCGGCAGACCTACCTTTCCCGTTCGTCCGAATCCACATTGAACCTCGTCGAATACTAGACATTGTCGCTGATTGTCAGCAGATGCGCAGAATGGCCATTCCGAAACCCAAAATGCTCACCTAGCAAGATTCCCTCCTTGTCGCAAACGTCCCGCAGTGCTTTCAAGAATTCCGCAGGGGCGGGAACGTACCCACCCTCCCCGAGAACGGGCTCCACGACAATACACGAGACCTCGTGCGCTGGAATCTGCTGTTTGAAGAGCAAGGACAAGTGGGACAGGGCAAGCTTTGTCAGGTCCTCGGTCGACGTGTCGGCTGGCATGTGGAGCTGGGAAGCGTAAGGGAACGGTGTCGGGTAAATTCCAGCGATGGAAGTTCCGAACCCAGCGCTGTATACCGTCTTGGAGGTGGTCATGGCCGAGGTGGCGTATGTCCGACCATGGTACGATCCCTGCATGACGACGATCCCGCGGCGGTTGTTGTAGTTCTTGGCGACCTTGACGGCGTTCTCGACGGCTTCACTGCCACTGTTGGTGAAGAAAAAGGTATCGAGCGAAGGATCCGGCATGAGCGGTAAGAGTCGCTCGACGAGCCGGACATAGGCTTCGGAGTGAGCAATGTTGACCTGCGAATGGACGATTTTCTCGAGTTGGGCAGTCACAGCGGCGGTGATGGCCGGGTGGGCGTGTCCTGCCAACGAGAAGTGGATCAGCACAGTTCGGTAAAAGTCGGAATGCAAGGTTGTTGTGGGAAATCCCAATCTCGGCATCGCGGTGAGAGGAAGGGATTAAGGAATCTCGACAGAAGCGCCGGAAGGAATCCTGAAGCTCGCTCGCACTCGACAATGCTATTACTCGCACGTCCTAGAGTATCCTGGGTAGACAGAGACTGAAGTCTGGACCGTCTTGCGATGATCTCGGAGCATAGCACAGAGTGTCGGCTGTCGACTGCCTCGAAAGACAAAAGACAGGCGTTCGGGCGGCCTAAGCCCTCCGTGGACAGTGCTTTGGACTCGTAGCCTGGGCGCAGACACCTCGCTTCGCTCGACGGACTCTTCCTCTCTCCGCCTTCCTCCCCACTCGTCAGACGTCGGCCGAACTCACCCAAACAAGTCACCCCAATCCCCGACGTAAAGTCCAGCCACTTTCTGCCATCCGTTGTCCACACCCAGCTCCCCTTGCCCCTCTCGATAATCAGGTCGCTGGCGACCCTGCCGATCCCGGGTGTGATGTGCTTGTTTGCAAACTCGGTCGAGAGCTCGATGGCGGGCTTTGTGATGGCGGTGTGTGCTTGTCGTACCATTGTGCGGGAGCGTGCGATGATGGAGCGTGCGGTGAACATGATGGCGGGGACGGCGGACCAGCATCCCGTGCCCTCTCCCTCCGGCGTATATATACCGCCCTGCCCTTCTCTGCACAATTCCAGAATTGCCAACGTCACGCTCGCCTAACGCCCAAGCGGTATCGCGGATGCAGATTCCCCCGCAATTATCTGACCTTTTTCCAGGAAATCTGACCTTTTCTTTGCGGGGCCCAATCACGTGGACCAAGCTGACGGGTAATCTATCTGCTTGCCCGCTGCTGGTCAGCTTCCTGCCTAGCAGGGAAAACAAACGGAAAAAGCCGCCCGTGTTCGAGTATACTAGTGGTATACTGCACATCCATAACTATAATATTAATTCACCCTACATTACTCGTCCTTGCCCTCCTTGCCCTCCTTGCCCTCTATCCCCTGCGAACCCATCCGCCGTAGAATCTCCATCATCTGCTCCATCATGGACCCCTGCTTTTCTGTAATCTCCCGCAGCCGCTCAATCTCTAACAACAAGATCTACCCGTCGGCGCGCACAAAGGGTGTCAGTTCAAGCAACCCACACAGATGGAGGGCATGGCGTGAAAGCACACGACGTCACGTACCTGTTGATTCGACGCGAGTTTTAAGTTCGTCAGATCGTTCTTCCCCAGCCCACCAGACGCGGCTACTGCCGCCGTCGCGCCACCCAAGTCGAGCGTACCCATGCCACCCGCCAACGCCTTGCCCTGCCTCGCCTCTTCGGGAGGGAACATCGGATGCGTCCTCCCTGCCTCCAGTTGGGCCAAGCTGAACCCGCTCTGCTGGGAAACAGACACACCCGGTCCTCCTTGCCCACCTGCACCCGCACTCGCTGTCGAGCCGCTCAAGGGCGGTTCGTGCAGGGGTAACGCGTCGTATTGCACCCCGCCGACCATGTTTCCCCGCTCCGCAAGGCGGACAGCTTCAGGCGGAGGGGAATGCGAGGTGGATGGCGGGAATGAAGATGGCTGGTGTTGTTGAGGATGTGACGATGAGGCTCCGTCGTAAGACACGCGGGAAGAATAGCCTCCCGCAGTCGCAGCATCAATCTGCATTCCAGAAAAAAAAAACAGCAGATTATCATCAGTGGGCGTCCACACGCGATGCGAAACCCTCGAACGGAACACTACTAACAGGCTGCATGATCTGGTTGCTCATCGCATCAAAGACGATCGCAAAGTTTCTTCCAAGGACGAATGAAGGGAGCGCGATTAAGAGGAGCCCGAAGACGAGAAGCGGTACGGTGAACAATCGGCCGAGGATTGAGCGGGGAATGAGTTCGCCGTAACTTTGCATAGGCACAAGGAGAGGGGGACGACATGTCAGCGCGTGGGAGTGCCGGGAGGTTAGAATGTTGTCGGTACTTACCCGACCTAGTGCCGAATAGTTCGGTAAAGGCTATCGTTAGTATCGCATCTCGCTCTTACACGGTAGTCCAACTCACAGTGGTAATCGCTGCGCCAAGGCAAAATATAAGCATGTACAGATGAATGCGACAATAAAAAGCCCTCGCACTTACTAACAAGCACAAACCACGCCGCGGAGGGAATTGACTCAAACTGCGAAGGATTACCTGCCCACGTCAGAGAAGATTCCGTCATCAGATAATGAACATCATGACTTATTACATGGGCGGGAATAGAGGCACCACATTGAGACGTACCTTCAGCGTCTACGAACGTTCCCAACGTGGCATCCCACGACCCACGTTCTGCAAAGTAGATCAACGTTGAGAACACGACAAGCGCCATGCAGATGAAGAATGCCAGTGCTAGCAGAGCATCTTTAGATCTGTGGATGGCGATGTACATGACTTCGATTGTGCTGCTCATCCAGGACGATGGAGACAGTAGGCTTAGCAGACGAAGTGTTCGTCAAGTGGTGAATGCGCGGGAAGCACATACAATAGCATTTGATTCTGGTATTTAAATGCACGGAAGACACGAAGGAGACGCAGTGTTCGCAATATAGAGAACCGGAAAAGGATCGTCTGTCAAGTTCATTCATGCATCAGGGTTAGCTCCCAACTGAGACTAGATCCTTCATGATGCGGAAACGTACGGTGTCTTCCTGTAATGCGACTTCTATATAATAAGGCAGGACCGCAAGCAGGTCCACGATCGCAAAGAATGCTGCGGTGTTCCGGGAGTCAGCGATGAGTGCCAGGAAAGATAAGCAAGGGAAAAAAAGCAAGGAAAAGCTTACAGGTGGCCCAGTTCCAGCACATGCGCCATGAATCAGAATGTGCGATGAGCTACGTGCCCAGTTAAACGTAGTGAGAAGGGGTTCCAGAATACGGTAGACGGTGACCTACACGTGCTATATACCTAATGCGAGTCGAACGAAACGCCGTCAGCCTCTTTTCCGCTTGCAAGCGATAGCCGATACCTACTCGATAGTGAACAAGACGACAATGGTCGTGTCCAGCCCAAAGAGGGCTTTTGATGCTGCTGGGTCCATGTGAAAGGACGGCAGGGTCGAGAGCATTGTTAATAGCGCGCTGATTGGGAGGATAGGATATCAGTGGTGCTCGAAGGCAGACGAAGGTGGTGACAGTTTCTCGTTGATCCTTGACTTCTGCATGTCGGAACGTCACGAAGCAGATGACTTCGAGCCACTGTGATTGAGCTAGCCGCCGTCTGACATCTGACAATTTGCAGCACGACCATAGCCTGAGCTTAGCAATCTGCTCTGTTGCTCACCGTTTGCCTGCCCGGAAACACTCGCCAGGGGTCACCATGACCCGAGTTTCACACATTAAAAGCATGCGCTGCGTCTTCTCACTTATCTCTCGAACGACTGCTCTCTCCCTCCTCTATCTGTCAATCACATCCGGAATTCGTAGAAGACTTACCTGGCCACAATACTCCCCGTACACACGACATGTACGACAAACGCTTCCCCACTGCTCCCCGGCTCTTCCACCAACAAGAAAAGCCTTCTCTTCCACGGACTCCGGAACCCTTGCGCGCGAACATAGTTGTCCTCCTGCCCCTCTCCCGTCGTCAACCCCAACATCCCTCCAAAATCTGGGATGTCCACAACCTCGTCGCGTCCGCGTGGGGTGAAGGGAGATGTCGTTGGATCCTCGGTGAGGAAAAGGTCTGTTTGGCGAATGATTTGCGGTTTTGCGCCCGGAGTTATAGGCTCGAGCGTGACATGGCTGCTCCGGCTGCGCAGGGTTGAGGGCCCTGGATCGCCGTTCGCATTGCCTTGTTGTAGTTGTGGCAGTTCCTCCCCGACGGGTGGACCAGTGTGCAACGTGACACGCTTCCGGTTGCTTGCCCCGCCTGAGGGCTGGCGGCGGTGGTGACCACCAAAAGACGTACGAGGGAGCTCGTACTCTTCCGCAGGGTCAGACATGGGGGGTCAAAGGCTGAGCTGGGGAGGGTAAGGGCTGCGATAGACCACGAATCGAGTGCAGAAGATGGAAATAGTAGAACTGGACGGATCGACTGCCGGCTGGTGGAGGGAAGCTGGCTGGCCGCCGTGAAGTCAAGCGCGCCGCTCAGCTTGTCAGCCGTGCAGGAGCGTGGTGAAGACGGCAGGGCTTTATATCTCATGTGGACCTAGTAGCCTAGCGATACGACGCTGGCCGGGAAGCTGTGAAGAAAGCAGCATATTCGATACAACGCTGGCGAGGAAGTCAAACAGAACCTAGGAGGTCCATCACTTACAGCAACAGGCTGTGGATCCGATGATATACACTGAAGAGGTCTGCGATTCAGAATTGCGCCTCCTGCTAACCAAATATCGTTAAGGCGAGTGTATTGTCATATGAAGCACATCGGGTTAGCCTTGTGGTGAGCAGATGCATGTACATGCATAGCGTATGACTGAAGAGGCACCGCTCGGTTAATGACCAAGATGAGTCTTCAACCGACGAGGTTGTTGCATTCTCTTCAACTTCCCGGCACGTGAAGTCCCTGGAGTCGCTGGTAGTAGAGGGAGGTCGGTTGGGTTGACTTTTCCCAGCGTTTCGAACTGGTGTCATTTCGTGCTCTTCTGTCATCCTATCCCATGGTTTGAAGAAGCTAGGGTGAATCCCTGAGGCTGGACGGAAACGTTACTATCAAAAGCTGTTGCCATGTATGACGGTGTTTCCGCGGCCTGTGATAGGAATGCTCGCTGTACTCCCCCTTGTCCCCAATAGAGGCGTTCACTGACGCTATCGATGACCGTTCAGATTGGGATCCATCGTCTTCGTTCCTCGAACCGCCGCACATAATGAAGAAAAGCAATACATTGCAAGGGTTTGTTGTCTCGAGAAAAGGAAGAAATCGTCAGTCTTTCCAAGGCTGTGAATCAATCTCTTATATCTTTCTTCAGCTGTGGCTGAGTCAGAGGTAATGAGTGATCAGTCTGCACTTATTGACAAAATACAGTCACTTGACGTAGAAGCCTGTTCACAAAGGAAAGTATTGTGCCCTCACGAACCGATACGCTTCCTGGTGTATTGTCTTTGTTTTTCTGCGGCTCTGAGGGACAAGGACCGATGTTCGGCCGAATATCTCTCGCGGATTCGCCAAATAATATCAGGCACGTACTCATGTCCCTGTAACATCTCAGAAAGGGGTCCGCTCTAAGGGTGACATGTCTTGTTTGACTTCCAGTGGGGAGGAGAGAAAGCCGCCCATCTAAGCTTCAAGGTTCCGTCAACTTGCGCTTTCGGTCGCTTGGGGTTTGTGCTTGACTAAATAGCGGAACCCTGCTGAGCGATAGCACCTAAAACCATCTGTGAGATAAGATGGTGACCTTTGTAACCGAAGAGAAACCCGCCCCCATCTGCCATGCTCTTTGTGGTTTTTCTCAGTCACCATAGCAAGAGATACTTACGCATTTACAGACGACGAATTGTCAGGCTATTCGCTGGGACCAAATAGGACATGCAACAAATGACCTTTGAATCATGCTCATGGAGGGTCTGGCATCAAGCAGTCACGGCAGTCAACGGCTGAGCTGTTCAGGACCGGATCATGAGGCGCGCTGATACATATGATTGCATACTACTGACTATACTAAAAATCGACAACTCGCTGTTTCCGGCACCACATGGGCACCACATCGACACATCAGACCGAACACACAAAGCAAGAATCGCAACCGTTTCTCCAGTAGCAGGTTGAACCAAGACAGGTTTCGGTTGTTGTCGCTGCCCTTGTCAATGTGTGCTTAGGATGATCCGGCCGACTCATTGTGAGCGTTCCTTGGGCATTGTGAGCTACCTCCCGGCGCTGACAATGAGTATCTTCCCTTTTTGCACTCACGTTCGCCGTCTCTCTGCCCTTTCTTTAGTATCCTTCGAGTTAACGTTGACCGTCAATCGCGGCTGATCCGAGGTGGGATATGGATGGTGCTGCCCATTGCGATGTACGCGGATCACACCACGTCTCCACTCCTCGATTCTTTTTGGGTTTCCTTCCTCGTCGAGCTTCGGATCTAGTCCTTGGTTTTCAGGAAGAATGGCAGACGGGAGACGGCTACTGCCAGAAGCTGTAGCGCCGCGTCTTGTTGTGTGATCGCCGTCCGATGCCTCCAATTCGGTCTGTCCATCCTGGGAGTAGGTAGGGTCGTCCTGCGTAGGCTCGGAGGTCACTTGATCGTTGGTCTCAACTTGAGTTCGGTCCCTGTCCGGAGAAGAAGGACAGCAGCCCATTACAACCAAATTTTAGGATCCGCCAGTACTTCTCGAAATGCGTTCGAGCTATTCTTTCCCTTCGAGCCACCGTCGACTTATCGATTATACCGTTCTGAAGCCACGATCTAGGTTGCTAATTACTTGTACCCTTGGTTCAAGCTCAAGGTCCTATATATAGGATTAGAATAACGAAGGAAAGACTTCCGCGCCTAATAACGTAGCGGCCGTGACTAGTTTGGTGACAGTGATACTGTCTCTCCAAATTCGTCATAGAATCTCATATGGGGTGCTGTAGAGCAGTAATACTATTGTGGCTTGCGTTACTATACCGCTCAGTACAACTTGTTTTCATCTGCTAATAACTCAGTGATGTCATGGGACCACTCAAGACCGTAGGGGCCTATTCTGATTTCGTGTGGGACTTGGTGGTACAGCAAGTTTATGCTGACAAAAGGTGTGAGGACATTGGCGGTAACGATGCCCAATGCATACGATAAAGCTGCATATAATGATACTCTATTCGCTATACGTAAACCGAAGGCAGGGCTCTATTTACTTATTAGGTAGTTCAGGATCACAACAGACTCTGCGCAGAAATCAACCGCGAGAATGTTGCAGCTGCCTGCTGCCGAAACATGGTAACAGCCGTTCGCGATGTAATAGCACACATCCGCTACTGTTGGAATGAATACCTCTCGGCCCGGATAAAGTCCTGCTTCGATAGTATCTTCAACAATCGCCCTTCATCAGCATTTCCCTCGGTTGGCTCTCGGTTGGCTCTCTATGTGCCTCCACCGCCAGGTTCGGAAGCTTTGCCATTGTCGCTTGACTGTCCTTGCCTCCGAGGTAGTAGGAGTCTCTGTCAAGCGGGCAGATCCTTCTATATGTTGGTTCTGGCGTTGGCTGTCCTTTTCCTCCACTGATTATTCACCACCGGCTTCAATACGTGAGTCTGGCAGTCTCGTGAGTTGGAAGCAGATCTATAAATCTGTCTTGCCTAGTCTCTGTTTTTCGTAATGGGCCACCGTAAGACTGAAAGCATTGCATCATGACTGATGTTATTTTGCTACACGGCAGCTTGTAAATATAGCGGCAATGTCTTTGTGCATAAAATTCATATCGCAAGAACCCTATCGGCGGAGCATCAACCATTATGTTGTGTTCGCAGTGAAACTGAAGGATTGTCGTTACGCCGTGTCAGCTGATTCTCACCAAAAGACCGTGGGACAGCTAACAACGACTCGGGCAACAGCGTCCTGACCATCCGATGTGATGGCGAGTCAAGATGAGATGTAGTTGAGCCGTAAATGGCGGATTATCCACGTCATTCTCTCTCCTCCGTGGACGCGACCGAGTTGAGAACCAGCTGCGCGCGGAGGTTTAGATGATGATGAATGCACCTCCGCATCGTCGACGCAACGGAGCACCAACACGGCATACAGACCACCCGCACTATGTTCGGAGGAAGCTGGAACACACAGCAGACACAGCCACAGCAGCAGCAGCAAACCGGCGGGCTGTTTGGCACCGGAGCGGGAGCAGGCGCGTTCGGCCAACCCCAGGGACAACAGCAGCAACAGCAGGCAGGGGGATTCGGACAGCCGTCGGGCGGAGGAGGGTTATTCGGTGGTGGTGGAGGGGCGACAGGGGGTGGATTTGGTGGTGAGTCCTTGTCTGGAGCGAGCGGAACAGCGGAGGGCGGAGCTACGCGCGATCTCAATCGAGGATCCTCGTTTGTGATCGTTCCACCCTGTTGGAGAAAGTGATTTGGGAGTTACAGCTTCATTCTGCGTCATGTGCCTGCAAATGGACCGATTCCTCCCGATGTGCCTAACACTGACTTTTGATCATCTTAGCAGGTGGCTTTGGTGCAACGACCACCGCTGCTCCGAACGCGTTTGGAGCAACTCAAGCTAGACCTGCGTTTGGTGCAACAGGTACGGCTAGCACCGGAGGTCTCTTCGGCGGATCAACTGGTAAGTGCCGACGCTTAGCCCGAGCCTTTCTCCGCTGACAAGACCCATCTCCTTGATCAGGTACATTCGGCTCGACTGGCGGATTCGGCGCAGCTCCTACAGCTGGAGCTACCTCTGGTGGCCTCTTTGGCAGCAGCACCAACGCCTTTGGAGCCAAGCCTGCCGGTGCCACCACCACATTCGGTGCTCCGGCAGCGGGAACAGGTGCAACTGGCGGTCTCTTTGGTGCAAAGCCCGCCACAACAACCGGCTTTGGGGTCCCTGCCGTTACCAATGCGCTTCCCCAACCCGTCACTAACGGAAGTTTGTCCCCTCCCTACGCTCCTTTGCGGGAAAAAGATGGAACAGCCGCCAACGCCGGATGGGGCGTGTACAACACTATCACCTGCATGCCCGAATATCGAGGATCCAGTTTGGAAGAAATCAGATTGCAGGATTACGCGGCGGGACGCAAAGTTGCTCCGCCTGCTGGAACAACCGGCGCTTCGGGCTTTGGCGCACCGTCTACTCAAGGAGGGTTGTTTGGTCAACCTGCTGCGCAACCAGCGTCGACGGGACTTTTTGGCCAACCTGCCGCGCAAACCAACGCGTTTGGCCAGCCTGCTGCCGGAACAGGATTATTCGGTGGTGCTCAACAAAACACAACGAATGCGTTTGGACAGCCGCAGCAACAGGCTCAGACCAACGCGTTTGGACAGCCTGCACAGCAGTCGACGGGGTTGTTCGGTCAACCGGCGCAGCAGAATGCTGGAACGGGATTGTTTGGTCAGACTCAACAAACTCAACAGCCTGGCGGTCTCTTTGGCGCTTCAACCACTCAACCATCGACCGGCCTCTTCGGCTCCAACAATAACACGGCTGGCACCCAATCGACCGGATTATTCGGTCAGCAAAACACCGCTACGACCGGGTTTGGCGGATTCGGTGCCGCTCAACAATCACAACAAGCGAAACCCGCGTTTGGATTCGGCGCAGCTGCCACCACGGCACCTACGGCGACTTCAGGCTTTGGTCAGTCCGCACAGACTACCACCGCGCCGTCCTTTGGGTTTGGACAACCACAGCAGCAGCAGGCCGGTACAGCGGCACAGCCTGCCACCGGAGGGTTTGGTTTCGGTGCAGCTGGCGCCCAGCAGCCGGCAGGGACGGGATTGTTTGGTGCCAGTGCGCAACCTCAGCAGCAAGGAGGACTGTTTGGCGCGCAGCAGAACAATGCGCCCAAGCCTGGAGGATTGTTTGGTAGTACCACGACGCAATCGACGACCGGTGGAGGGTTGTTTGGTAGTACTGGCGGTAAGTCGTCACGCTGATCGACACGGGAGTTTATGGACTAACTAGGGCTCTTGATAGGCTTCGGCGCTAACACTCAGCAGCAGCAATCACAACAGCAACCTAGCACGAGCTTGTTTGGCAGCGTGAACAACGCCAATACAAACACCGGCGGAGGACTCTTTGGCTCGACGCAAAACAATCAAGCCAATACCGCCGGTCAAGCCGGTACCACCAACACCGGCGGATTGTTTGGTGGCGGAGGATTCGGCATGCAGAACAAACCCGCGGGGACGACCACGGGTACTGGCTTGTTTGGCTCTACTACCGGTACAGGCCAGCAACCTAGCACTTCATTGTTTGGAAACACGGGTGCGGCCGGTGGGTTTGGCGCAACAGGAGCGACGGGAGGCGGAACTTCATTGTTTGGTAACACTCAGGCTAACCAGCAGCAACAGCAAGGCGGACA
Organism: Naganishia randhawae; assembly: GCA_013461525.1. Lineage (NCBI taxonomy): Eukaryota > Fungi > Basidiomycota > Tremellomycetes > Filobasidiales > Filobasidiaceae > Naganishia > Naganishia randhawae. The sequence continues at coordinate 13,992 of JABRPJ010000142.1, forward strand.
GCCAGCTGGACAGACCGGCGGGTTGTTCAGCGGTGGCAGCTTGTTTGGGAACAACAATGCCAATAAGCCGGCTGGAACTGGGCTGTTTGGTTCTACGGGACCTGCTCAACAGTCCAACACTGGCGGCGGGTTGTTCGGTAACCTCGGACAAAGTCAGAACCAGCAACCTCAGCAACAGGCTCCCGGATTTGGATCGGGATCATTGTTTGGAAACCAGTCCACGAACAACAACAGTAATTTACTTGTCAACTCGCAAACCCAGCAACAGATGCCTCAAATCAATCCTAACGACCCTTACGGATCCGGAAATCTGTTTGCGAACCCTCCCAACTTTGCACCGATCAACACGTCCACTACCAAGGCTCTTCCTCCCTTGACGTCGTCTTTCAAGGCTATGCCTACGCCTGTCAAGCAACCTTTGCGATTGCGTGGATATGCTGCTAGTCCCGGCATAAACTCGCCGCGACTGGGCAGCAGCACATTGGGCAATTCCGCATTGGGCTTATCCACGGCGTCCACTGGCTCGCCGATGCGAGGCAGCTTGTTCGATCGACCCTCCACCGATGTGCTTAGTCCCGCCGCCTTCACGCCGCGCTCGAGCGTGAAGAAACTCGTGATTGATAAGAAGGTCACAGGGGCGGACCTGACCGCTTCCCTGAGTCGAAGCACCCGATCCGCTGTTGATCGAAGTTTGATTAACCCCGATGCGGATGGCGATGTCGGCAATGGCAATGTCAGCTTGTTTGGCGGGAACGAGTCCGTCTCAGGAACTCCATCGCGAAGTGTGTCCACCGCAAAGGTCATCGCTAATGGCAACACAGCGCCCGCCGTCAACGCCCTCAACACCTTGTCTCGAAACGTCGATTTGGCCGACTTTGAACAAGGCGAATACTACACTATTCCTGATATGCATTCATTGTGTAATGCCACTACTGAAGAGCTAACGAGCGTAGCTGACTTTGTGGTCGGTCGAAAAGGTTATGGCGAGTTGCGTTATTTGGAACCAGTTGACGTGGCTTCCGTCGGCGACTTGAAGACCATCTGTGGCCAATACGTCGTGTTCCAACGCGGAACATGTGAAGTGTACCCGGAAGGCACGGACGCGAAAAACCCTGGTGAAGGCCTCAACCATCGAGCTCGAATTACGCTGGAAAAGTGCTTCCCCAAAGACAAGAGTACCGGGGAACCCGTGACGGATCCGACCGCTCCTCGAGTTCAGCAACACTTGAGAAAGCTGAAAGCCATGGAAGGCACGTCGTTCCAAAGCTTTGACCCGCCGACGGGTACATGGGTATTTGAGGTCGAGCACTTTACCAAGTATGGACTGGACGATGACGATGATGACGACGATGACGATGATATGACCGACGTAGAACACCAATCGCATCATTCGGGGTCCCCGTTTGAACGAGAATCACCTTCACCTGTTCGGGAACGGTCAGTCACCCCTCGGTCGCCATCCACCGTCGAAGGTTCCGTAACGACGTCTCTCACAAGTCAGAACGATGATGACGATTCGCAAAGCGAAGACTTTCAGTACGATGACGCAAAACTCAAGTTGTCCGTCTTTGAGCAAGATTTCACGCCCAAAGCCTCCCGGTTCCTCGAACAACAGTCTCAAGCCCTGTCGTATTTTCATAAAGCCGAAGAGGACGATGTTAGGGAGTTTGACATGACTCATGTTGAACCCACCTCTTTCGGCGATTATCAACTTCCCTCATCCTTCCAACCCACCTGGTCCTATCAATCTATCCCTGGAAATTCTAGTCTTGCAACCAAACACGAAAGATCATACGTCGATCTGGGCGCGTCTCATTGTCGGTCCTTTGGCGTCGGCTGGAGCCATCAAGGCAGTCTTGTCTCGTATGGCCAAGTCGCCACACTCGATAGCGGCAATCAACTCAAACCATTCCTAGTTACTCAAAAGCCTTCACCGGGCGTCAAAATTGCCAACGAGAAGGAGCGTCGGCGGATGCGAGAGATGATCGATCTTCTGATCGAGCGGTCTGACATTCAGGTCATTCAAGATGTGCCGTTTATCCGTACACAGGACAGCCTTCGATTCCAGCATCTGACGGGTCTCTTTGCCGGTGAAAAGTCGCATGAGGCTCAAGCATGGCGTCTCGGTGCCGCATTGTTCGATCCTGTGGATTCTCATCACTATACGGAGGGAAACGACGAATTGACGATTGACATGGATGCCTTTACCCGCAAGATGGCATTTTCCGATTGGCTCGAGAGTTCAGTGGCATCGGCTGTCGATCGTGCGGATCTGAATGCAGCTGAAGGCCCGGACAAGGTATTTGCGTTGCTCACCGGCCACCGACTCGAAGACGCCGTCAATCATGCTCTTCAGTCTGGCGATCTTCGTCTTGCGACCTTGCTTGGCTCAATAGGAAACGAAGAAACCAAGAAGGCCATGGCAGGGCAGCTAGAAGCGTGGCGTCGTGACAAGGTCGATACCCATATCTCTAAAGAATATCTCCGGGTATATGCTTTATTAGCAGGTCAGGCAGACTTGATGCCTGAGCATGGTTCATCTGATGCCCTTAACGTGACCGAAGGGCTTGACTGGCTTCGTGCCTTTGCGCTAAGCTTTTGGTACCGAACGCCCTTGGAACAACCGATCGAGCTTGCTGTTGAAACGTTTCAGCAACGTTTGGAACAAGTCTCGTCGCTGCCTCGGCCAGTATTGAAGCATGTCTCGACTTATCGGGCGCAGCAGGAAGGTCGACCGGAAGATGCGCTGTACTCGCTCTTCAAGATATACTGTCGGCAAAGTCAAGTGCTGGACGTCTTGGCGGATCCTGCCAAGTTTAGGAAAACGGCCGGAGAAGCGCGGGTTCAGTGGCATGTTTGTGACCTGTTGTTGAATGTAATGGGGTATGGCTCAGGGGAGGGAGATGAGATGCGGGATCTGGAAGGGTTGGATCGATTGACTGTAGCGTATGCTGGGCAGTTGGAAAGCGCGGATTTATGGACGTCTGCGGTGTTTATCTTGTTGCACCTTTCGGAAGAGCATGCGTGAGTGTTTCGCTTTCCGCCAGGTGTCGTACATTTATCTGACTTGTCATTCTATAGTCGTGTGAAAGCCGTCAAGGACCTTTTGCTCCGTCACGTGGAATCATTGTCAAGCGAGACCACCGAGTTTCTTGTCAACTTGCTGTGTGTGCCTAGTGCATGGATTGCTGAAGCCAAGGTGAGCTTTGTGGTTGTGAAAGACAGCAGGAACCACGGGCGCTAATTAGTGGACGTGGATTTCCAGGCATTCCACCATCACGCGCAAGGCGAGGTGTATTCTGAATTCCTTGCGTGTCTCGAGGCGGGGTTGTTCAACCGTGCGCACGGGATTGTGGTTGGCCGACTGGCCTCCGAGGCCGTGCTGCGGGACGATGTGGGATTGTTGAAAAAGTTGTTAGCGGAATTGGAGAATGAAAATGTGGAAAATTGGACGAAAGAAGGAGCGGTAAGTCCTTGTCAGGCATTAACGACTAGCTCCAAGCAGGTAACTGATTACGGATGGTGAACCTGGTAATACCAGACTCTGCTTGATTACGCAGACTTGGTGGAAACTGTTCCCGTCTTGCTACAAAGCCTACGATCTTCGGGCGATGCTGGCATGGCGGATGCAGGCACAGGGGAAACGCTGGAGCGAATCAAGGCTCTGCTGCCGAGCGTGGCTAGCCGTATTGAGGGGCTCTGGCGGCACGGAGGAAGCACTCGACTGTCGGATGCCGATGTTGCCTTGCAAAATCGAGCGGCAAAGGTCAAGATGCTACAAGTGGTGCATCGGTGTGCTGGAGATCTTGCTGATCACAAGCAGGTACGTGCGCGAACGCGGGTCGTAGAGGAAGCCGGAGACTGATTCATATTTCGCTGCCGCTGCTGCAGATGAACCGGCTGGCGCCCCCTGCGGAACTACCCGAAGCGAGCCGGCTGAAGCTGATGCAGGATGCGGGACTGGACCGGTTCACCCGTCGTTTACAAGTCATGTAGAGTCATAGATATGAACAAGCATATATAGGGTCGTGTCGGGCAATGGCGCCGTGACGGGCGTCACCGGAGCGGAGGGTGCGCCCCGAGCAACGGAGTGTGAATGTTGAGTGGCCGTATACTTTGGAATTTGTGGAGCTGGGAGACAGTGAAGCAGCAAACCGACACCTGCTGCATATACCCGGGACACTACAGATCCTGCCATACCCACAACACACCACACGCACAGCTCCCAGATGGCCAACCTCGATCCCGTCGTCGTTGTCGGCGGGTCCTACGCCGGCGCCCATGCCGTCCGCACCCTCGCCAAGTCCCTGCCAAAGGGCCAACGTGTCATCCTCCTCGAAGAGCGCAGCCATATGGCGCACCTGTACGTGCTCCCCCGATTTGCCATCGTCCCCGGGTTTGAGCATCAGGCGTTTGTGCCGTACAACGACCTGTTCTCGCACATTGCTGACGAAGAGGCGTTGAAGGGCCTCTCGGAGCAGGAAAAGGATGCGTTGGACCCCACGGCTTATTCCCCTGATGCGCCGAGGGCGCAGTATATTCAGGCAACGGTGGTAGGGGTCGAAAAAGACAGGGTGCATTTTGTGAGGCATACCCACAAGGAAAAGACGCCCAGAGAGGCAGTCGCACAGAACGGGAACGGGTCGACGGACGACGAATATTGTGGGACGACGGCGATGCAAGTAGCGGAATGCGAACAGGATCCATCAATGGACGGGCTTCAGTCTGTCGACGTGGCTAACGGTGACGACGTCTCTACCGTCAAGCTAAAACGAGCTCCAGCCGCTACAACGGCTGCCAAAAGACTATCGGAGAAGATATGGCATGTTCAAGTCGACCCAGCGAAGCAGCGGAACGGACACGTACATGCGCACGAACATGTGCTTACGGAGAAGCTTGAGCATACGCACCTCAACGGCGACGTTAACGGGACCGGACACAAGGTGCGGTACGTTGCGCATTCGGAACAACCCATTATCCCGGATGGTGTGGCCAAGTTGCGGGACAGTAGCTGTGGGAATTGTGCATCACCGTCCTCCACCTGCTGTTCCTCCCTTGGCAAGCCACCATCTTCTCCCTCAAGTGCGACAACGGCAACAAGCATCACGGAACCAGGACTTTCACATTCGGCATCTTCAACGCCAACGACGAGCATCGACGAAGTCCTCATGACGCCGCTCGCCCTTCGGGAACACTGCGCCGGCTGCCTGTCCCCCTCGGAAACATGTTGTTCGACGCTCGTGACGACCAAGCCCGTGCAAGCAGACTGCGCAAACTGTGCGAGCCCCGCTAGCTCGATTTGTTGCCAGACGTTGCAGCCGAGGCGACGTCCGGGCCCGGGCCGTGGTAACGATGCCACGGCAAGGGCAACGGGAGCGCAGGGAGGCAAAGACGGGGATATGAGGTCCCCTCAGGAGCGACAGACGGTAACGGAGACGATAAAGTTTTCGTACATGATCTATGCGGCCGGCTCTCGGCTTCCGCATCCGCTGATCCGGTTGCCGAAGAAGAAGATGGAGGCCAAAGACTGGTTGATGGAGAATCAGCGGGTGGTGAGGGAGGCGAGCAAGGTGCTTGTCGTCGGCAGCGGCGCTTTGGGTATTCGTGAGTCGAATCGCATAGGTGCATGGAGGGGGAGTGGAGGTTAATGCACAACCGGCGCCTGCATGGATAGAATTTGCAACGGACATCAAGAGCTACTACCCGGACCATGCTGTCACGCTGATCAACTCGCGACCGAGATTTATGCCGCTGTACCATGAAGATATGCACAAGCATATCCAGGCGGCGATGGATGAGCTTGGGATCGAGGTGTTCCATAATGAGAGGCTGGAGGATATGGATGCGCTTGAGCGGCTGAGAGATGAGGCGGTTCGTGCGGAGAGCGAGGATGCACGGCGGGGCGGTACGGGAAGGCAGGGGAGGAAGATGATTAGGGTGCGGTTGAGGAGTGGACGTGAGGTGGAGAGTGATTTGCAGGTGAGCAACATGCAATAATGCGGAAGCTTACACAGAGCTCAACTGTGCATGCGTGCGTCCGTCTCCAGATCCTATGTATTGGGCAGCATCACAACCACGAACTCATCTCCAGCCAGGAGCCGAGTCTACTCAGCGACAAGGGCTCGCTGCACGTGAAACCGACGCTGCAGCTCGACGCGCCCGGGTATGATCACATCTTTGCAATCGGAGATGTGGCCAACACAACGGCGATCAAGGCCGGACATGTTGGCTACTGGCAAGCCGGGGTAGCGGTGGAGAATATCGTTCGGCTGCTGAAGGGTGTCGGGGAGGATGGGTTGAAGGTGTATGAGCCGACGAAACCGATGATCAAGGTCACGGTGGGCAAGGTGCGTTGCGTTGCGTTGCGTTGCGTGGCATCACGTGTATCGGACCGACACTGACCGTTCCGTCGCACAGCACAAGGCGGTCGTCCAGATGTGGGATGAAGACGGCACTCCAAAGGTTACGGTGACCGAGGACATGCCGGAGGACCTGCAGGCGCTGAGCATGTGGTCGTACGTCGGGGCCAAGACGGATGATGTATACCTGTAGACGATATAGACGCCTCCTGTACGAACCCCCCTGCGAACCCCTCGGATTTATCGGCGATGCGACCGAGTTGTCGGCGGCCGGGCGCCTGCTTGACCCACCCGTGCCAAAGGGAGAACTGGGCTATAGCCGTAGCCCCGCTGCCACCCCCGTCCCTGTCGACACCACCCCCTCCCCATCGCCGCCATGCGTCCCGCCACTCTCCTCCGCGCTGCTCATGCTCGCCAGCCCATGATCCACTTCCTGGGCAAGCGGTCCCACGAAAAGGGTAAGTTGCGTGCGTGTGCTTACCGGGTGTGGCTGGATCACCCTACCCTGGCTTGGCCTCTGCTACCTGGTACCTAACCTTTCCTCCTGTCCTCTCTTTGCATGGCTAGGGCCTCACACACCCAAAGCACACCCACAGGCACCAAAAGAAGTCGCGGAATCCTTCCAGTCGTTCCTCGCCAAACTGCAATCCTCAGCGGGCGGCGCTGCTGCGTCTCCTTCCTCGACGCCGAAGAACCAGTCGTCGTCGTCATCGTCGGGTGCGGCCAAGGAGACATCCAAGGGATCTGGCAAACCGGTGGACTACGAAGTGTTCTATGAGGCGCCCAGTCGGTTGTGGAAAACCAAACCGCTGGAAGAGTTTGAGATGGAGGCTATCATGGTGAGTGGGCGCGCGCGGTCGGACGCTTCGACCGTGGAAGGAGGGCTGATTCGATCCAATCGTGCAATACGGCAGAGCGGCGGAGCGACCAATGTCTCTGCATAGGCATAGGATATGTGATTGTTGTGTTTCCCGTGTATCTATATTCCACCCGCAACATGCTATTCACCACATGGCGTCGAGGAAAGCTCGGCGCAAGTAATCACGTCTGTCTGTCCCTTGGGATAGTCATGAGCTACCAAGCATACCACGGTGGTCGCGTGGCCCACTCGTGCTGCAACTTGAATCACAGGACCGCTAGAACCGTACCAGGTGTACTGCAATGCATCATGGACCTCTCTACACATCCCTACAACTTCCTCCCCACCTCGATCCCCCACCTCCCACGCTCCCGCTCGACCTCCTCCCGACTCCTCATTCCAACCCCCTTATTCCCACGTGCCCCCTTCTTCCCCACCCCGTTTCCGAACCCTGGCAACGCCGCGCCGCCATGCAAGATCTGCAACGCGGCTTTCATTACGTTCATTGGGTTGCGGGAACCCTCGATGGTGGCGCTGGCGTCGCGGATCCCGCAGGCGGTGAACAACCGGTGAAGACCTGGGGGAACGGCGAGCCCGAATCCTGTCAAGGGGCACACCAGTCAGTCAGCCAAGCCCAGGGTAACACCGCACGCGACGTGAAACGTACCGGCAGGCCGACCACGCATGATCACGATCGTCGATCCCCACTTTGCGGACAACTCTTTCCCGGCACCCCACAATGTACGTTTCTCGAATCGGTCTACGAAATCCATGCTCAGCACCGCTACGAGTGGCAGGGAGAGGGAGGGGTAAGTAAAAAGCTTCGGAACAACACTTTGCGCCCGGGGGCGGGGTAGACTCACCTTGGTGGAACGCTCCGTCGATCGCCGTAGGCGCGGTGTCCCCCCTGCCTTGGCCGATACCAACGAGTCCGCGCGAGGGAGAGCCAACAACGACCATGGAGAAGAACGAAGGCCTGGCGGGAGAAGGGCGGGGTGATGTTAGCTTTACGTCCGGGTGCGTGGACGGTTCAGAATAGACGTCATGAGGGGACGGGGCACGTTGCGGTCAGTCGGAAGCGTTCACCAGCTTCTTTGCTGGCCGTGCTCCGGCGACTGGAAGCAATGTGCCATGGTGGGCATGGCATTCACAATGCCCTCTCCGCAGTTCTTTTCCGCTCGAGTTCTACCGGTAATCCACCGTCGAGATCTTGGAAAAACCCACGCCCTCCCGGGAAACCCGTCCGTCTGTCCCCAGTTCGTAAGGGAGACCAATTCCCGTCGCCTTGCGGCGGCCTGCGGTAGTGAATACAGATATTCCAGACAGCCGACGACGTCGCACTCGGTGAAGGCGACTGGGGTCGGCCGTTCGGGGATTCTTCAAAGTCGGAGCCTTCGGCGTTTGAATCGCGGTTCCCATGAATCCTTTTCTACCATTCTGTGTCGATGCATCGCCCAGCCATCCTCCATCGCCTAACTTTGCTCGGCCTTGCCAACTCATCGATCGGTCAACTCACATTTTTCCCTTTTTCGTCATATTCACGACCCGCTTCAAAACAACGGTATACCTCGTCAAGCCTCTCAGCTCATCCGTATCCAGCCCCGTAACGCCCTTCAACACCTTTTCCTTTACCTGCTGACTGTTCTGCTCGATGATCTCAGGCATGTCGCTCGCCCGCGGGGCAGTCCATAGCCGCTCGGGGTGATTGATGTGTTTATGCTGCGGGGCACCAGGGGCGGGAATCTGCTGCTTGGAGACGGTGCGAGAACGCTCGATGATGCTGCTTGAAGGCAGGACGAGCGGACCGAAAGACGAGTCGGGAGCATGGGCGAGTTGGTGCAGGAATGACGGGCCTTCTGCTGCCGCCGCCGCCGCCGTCGTCGAGCTGTGCCGGGCGGCGGAGGGGATGCCACGGGAGGCCACCAGGCGGAAGAGTGTGCGGTGGGCGTTCATGGTGTGCTGGGCGGAGAAGCAGGCGGAGGCGGAGGAGCGATTCTTTCTTCTGATTTCTGATTTCCGACTTGTGCTTTCCGCGATGGCCGGCGGCACGTGACTCTAAATCTGGGGTTTGGGAACGGGGATTTACGCGCAATTAACGGCCGGTGGCGGCCCGAACTCAAAGGGAACCCTGCTCGGAACCATGTGCTCCGCTTCCCCGCCTCCGCCCCGACGCACCATGTTCGCCTCCCCGCTGTTCCGCAACCATGGCCCACCAAACGACGACATGGCCCCGGACCCGCCGCCGGACCCCAAGATGGCCGCTTTCCGCGCAGTAAGCTCCGTCCCCTTGGGCTCACCGTTCAGTCCCCTCCGTTCACGCTGATCTCCCTCCTCCTCCGCCGCAGCTCAAACCGATATGTGTGCCGCTCATGGCTTTGCCGCGCCTCGCCCCGGGATCATCGTCATCCCGCGCTCTGGATCTCCTGCAACGGCTTCGCACGGCACTTAGAGACGTCGATCATCCAGAGGAGGCATTCACGCCCAGCCTGCTTGGATACGTCGTCTTCCCCCTCACCCACCTACTCGGAAAGAACAGCCCTGCTGCCCAGGACTCGGGGATGCCGGATAGGGTGCTGGAATGTCTGTTGGATTGCTTGACGTTTGTTGTGGATCGCTGGACACGGATGCCGCAGGGGATGGACATCAAGCTTTGGGACCAGTTATGGACGTTTGCTGCGCTTGTACTAGGTGGACCGATGGCTCGGGGACCGGAGGAGCTGCCTCCGCCATCGCCGTCACGGAGCGAGGAGACGTTGGTCGCGTGTATGAACCTGCTCGAGGCGCTGCTGAAGGGCGTTTACTCTCCTGGAGGGGAACCAAGGGCGAACGACATCCTCCCCATTGATCCCGCAAGAGACTCCCAGCGGCTACACCCGACGCCGGCAATGATTCACGCAGTCTTCCCCACCTCACGTTCGGAACCAATAGGCGGACCACCGCTGCCCAGCCGCCTCCCGCTGCTCTTTCACACTCTCTCCTCCCTCATCGCCCTTCTCCAGCCATCCTCGCCTCCCGCCGTCATCACCCGGGCTCTCGTCACCCTCGACAGAACGATCACCACCTGGTTCTCCGCTCCGGACCGTGCTCGGGTCTTGGCGAGCGTCATGCCGGGACTCGTCTCAGCGCTGGTCAAGCTCATCGTTGGTGCTCCATCCAAGCAGGAACCGACGGCGACTCGTGCATGGCAGAGTGGGTGGAATGAATGGGCCGATACGACGGCTATTCCGATTGCTGGTACTCTATCTGAGCGCAAGGTTCAGGGAGGGCAACAGAAATCAACACCAGTGTCGTCGTCGACTGCATGCGCGTCTTTGACTCTGCTCGTTCATACCCTCCTCCTCACTCTCTCCGACACAGTGCTTGAACATCCCGCAGACGCAGGCGACGAAACAACAGAACCCGTGCTTCCGCACTACGCTACAGGACTGGAAGATCTCATGCGGAGGGTATCGGAAGTTGATATTGCCATCGCCGACGAGGATGCGGAAGCGACAGTGATCGGCTCGCCATCAGCTCGCAGTGCAGGCTCGTTCTCCACCACCGCGACACTCATCCATCCCTCCTCCCCGACTGGGCGGGCGGAGGAGCGGAGAAACACCTCGCCATTTCCGCGCCTTACCGCTCCCTATCTCGCCTTTACTCGGACGCAAATCTCGCTTGCACTACACGCCCTTCTCCCGCCTCTAACGGCGCACCATTCCCCGCTCGTCAGGGCGCAAGTGGTACATACGTGCCGCCAACTATTCGATGCGTGTTTTCGGTCGGTTGTTACCGCAGAAGGATGGCAGGGCGGACGGGAAGAAAAGGTGCGAGAATTGTTGCTCGGGACGTTGCTTAGACTCGCTTATCCACCTACGGAACCGCTGCCGAGCGTGTTCCGTCCGGCTAGGCGGGCGGTGAGGGAGGTACTTGGCCTTGTTCCGCCGCCGCCGTCGCCAGGAGGTTCCTTCATCCGTCAACAGGGACACGCAGCACAGACGCAAGAGCTCAGACAATCCGTGCAGAGTATGGCCGAGCGCGAGCTTGCCGTGCTTCCTGCCCGCATCAAGGGGTCCAGTGAGCGCCCGTTGCGGGCTGGGGTGGATATTATATGTGCGCTTGCGTTTCTCGCGAATGGAAAGCAAGAGGGGGACAACGAGGATGACATAAGAGGCGACATGGACGGGAACTATATGGACAACGAAGATGATGTAAGGGGAAACACGAGCGCCGGTGCTGCCCCGTTGCGAAAGTGTTTTGCGAGGATCCTCGGGCCGCAAGGCGGGATTGAAAGATGGAGCTGGCCGCTGCTTGTCGCGCTCGAACTTGGCAAACCGGTCGACTTGGAAATGCACTCCCAGGACTCGCGAGGAATGGAACGCGCGTGGGAGCTAGCAAGGATTGATGGCGGTCTACCTGCATCGCTGGCAATCGAGGATCAAGCATCCGGTATGGGCGGCGACGCAGCAGGCGGGCAGGAATCGGTCGTCCCCTTCCCGGCTATACGTCTCCGGCACGTCGAGAGTCGGGAAATGAACGACCGCATCGCGGGCATGTTTGAAGCGATCGGACAGGCGGCTGGCGTAGTCGCGTTGACGACGGTCGAGCATCTGATGGGTGTTGCGCAGCGGATCCGGCGGCGGCGGCGGCAGCGTGGACGGGCCGAAGTGGCGGTCGCCAGCTCCGCGTTGTGGCTGGTGGGGAGGGTTGTGGATGGTCTTGCGGCAGGATACGAGACGACGAGCGCTGATGAAGCCAGACGACTACGCAAAGCTGCCAGGAAGATAATCGACCTTGTTGTTCAGTTTGACGAGAACGAGGAGGACTTTACGGACGATGATCCCGCGGTGGCAGGCGAGGAGGATCACAGCGATTCGGCGACAGAGACGACGGTAGTAGAGCGGCGCAAGGGTCTTGGGACGATCTCCAAACTGCTAGACGACTCGAAACGTACCCCGACTCGAGCGACGGAACAGGCTCAATCGCTGCATGCGGCTATGCATCGCCAACTCGTCGTTTGTCTCAACCTGCGCCTGCTCGCGACGTGCGCCAAGATCCTTTCAACGTCGTTTCGACGACATCTCATCGCCACGCTGTACCTCGTTCTCTCTTACCTGGGCTCGCCGCACGCTCTTGTCCGTCGACACGCCGAGATCGCGCTCGCTCATATCGCGTATCATGCCGGATATGCCAGTCCTCGAAACCTGATTCTCGACAATGTCGACTATGTGATTAATATCGTTTCACAACGAATGACGTACAAACGGCTTGATCCGCTTGCTCCCATGGTGCTCATCTCCATGATCAATCTCGTTGGCGAACCCATCGTTCCGCTCGTTCAGGACATTATTGCCGACATTTTCGACGCCCTCGACGATTTTCATGGGTACACTTTGCTTTCCTCAACTGTACTGGCGGTGATGGATACGCTAATGAAGACTATGGCCAATGAAGTACAGTATGCCGAGTACAAGCCGAAACGATCAACCTCTGCCCGTATGAGACGGGGCCCTGATCCGGGCGTTGATTTTGGGGAATTCACCGCGTGGTATGCCTCCCGAGCGAGCAAGGCACGTCAGACGGTGGACGAAATGTTGGACAAGGCGCCGCACGAGCCGTGGACAAAGGCAAGCAATGACGATCTGGATGCGGCAGCAGTGCCCGACAACGCCTCTGCGGAGCAGAAAACACCGCCGCCGACACGGGCACAGGAAGTGTGCATCCAGATGATGCAAAAATCCATCTACTTTCTAACGCATGCCAATCCGTTCCTCACAGCGCGTGTTCTGTCCCTCTTTGCGAGCGGTGTACCCGTTCTCGTCACACAGGAGCGAGAGACTGATGCACTCCCGCTGATCCACCAAGCGTGGCCGTATGTGCTCAACCGGCTCAGGGATCCGTCGTCGCCGCCGTACGTGCGGACAGAGGCCGCAGCGCTGGTCCAATGTCTCGCGCAGTGGACGGGGGATTTTATGTCCCGTCGGATCCTAGACGACGCTTGGCCCATCTTCCGCGACCTTCTCGCCACACAGAAACGCCACGACGATCAGTCTGCGCTCGCACGACGCGGCGGCGGTGGCGCACGGGGAACGATGTCGCCCTATACGGTCTCGCATCGCCTGTACCTGTCGATGATCCAGGCAATGACATACATCATCCAGTCGGTCCCGATTGCAGACGACCTGTTCTGGGAAATGACCCTTGCGTTCCGGCCGTTTCTCGATGCGCGGGTGCACGACGAGCTCGCGCGTGCGGCGGTGACGCTGTACCGCTGCCTGGCGGCGCGGGATGCGGATGCCGTGTGGCTCGCATTGTATTCCACGATGGGGACGGATGTGGGGCTGCCGGCGTACCTGCGTGAGCCCGGGTTGGACATCAGCGGGCGGGTGGCGGTGGTGGTGTAGAGAAAGAGAGGCGAGTTGTAGCATGTAGCGACCCTATGCGGCTAAGCGCGCGTGTGCCAAAAACAAGCGCAAGATTTCGCCGCGATCGGGCACGGTCGTTTGCTGTTAACGTCGTCGGACGGAGACACCGTCGTCGTCGTCGCCTGGCCTGGCCTGGTCCGGCATCACCATCCACAATGCAGGCATCCAGGATCGCACACGGCGCCTCCCGCCTCTCGCTCACGACGAAACGGGGCAACAAGGATTTCTACAAGGGTGCGTTCGGTTCCCGCCGTCTCGGCTTGCGTAGCTCACCTCTCCCCCCCCCCTCCTCCCAGGCACACGACAGGCATTCGTCCCGGGCGGCGGCCACCGCACGGGTCCCCCGGGGAAACATGTGGTTGGGGGCAAGGCAAAGTACCGCGTGCTTGATGAAAAAGTGCGGTATTTTGTGGGCCCGGGAGCGGAAGTGTTGAACGTTAGCGCTGTAAGCTCGTTTCTCGCTCGAAGAGGGGCGGTTCCTGATCTATAATGTTTGGACACGGGTGGGGGCAGCTCAAACCATATGTGGCGACAACAAACCCTACGCTCCCGAAAGAACGCTACCACCCGTCCACGAACCCTTACGTGCCGTTTGCGCCGAACGCTTTACACACGGCGCTCGACACGACGGATCCGGTGACCGGGCGGGCGGTGCGTATTGGTGCCAACGACACGCGCGCGTTCGGGAAATGGTACGCCAAGCTTGGGGTGCAAGAACGGGCGAGGGTGGTCGGGGAGCAGCGGAGGGAATGGTATGCTTCGCTTGTGGCGCGACAGGAACGTGCGGCCGAGGAAGAGGCGAGGACGAGGGAGGTGGAGGAAGCGAGGTAGTGTGCGTGTGCCGAGAGGGGAGAGGGTGAGGCGGACTGGCGCAGGGGAGGGAAGTCACTGTTGTACACTATCTACGCGAATCTGATATCATCGCCTGGCGCCCGAGTCACTAAAGCATATGCGACGTATTCTATACTGCGATGGGCAACCCGGCCAGGGATCTGCACCCTGAGCTCCTACAACGCCCTCTCCTGTCTCCTCCTCAGCCCGGCCAGATCCTTGACCGACAGATTCATCTCGGGGACCTTTTCCCTCCGGGCGTACCAATCCCTCCTCTTCCCGCTCTGGAGCGTCTCGACTGCGCGCAGCGTGGCGGAGGGGAGGGACGCAGCGTCCACGGCGCGCCACGAGTCGGAGAGCGCTCGCCGGATTTTCGCGTGCGGGGTGAAGACGTCGGCGGCGTCGGTGGCAGACGGGGGCGAGTAGTTGTGCTTGAATGGGAATTTAGGCTGGCCTGGGGTCCGGGGCGGGGGTCAGTACTCGCTCGCTCGCTCGCTCGCTCTCGCCGCATGGACGGGCCCGAAGCCCAGGACATGACCGTGTCGACTGACCGTTCCAGAATAAAACTCCCCAGGCCTGCCCGTGCGCCTTTTTCCCCGTCAGATCCGCTGTGGCTCCCGAGGCCGAGGCCGGGGCCTCGGAGTCGATAGCCGAATCGACCTGTCCGATCTCCATGTCGTCCCCGCCAAACGCATCATCCTCAAAGTCCTCCTCCTCCTCGACGCGGACGGCGCTATGTTCCCGGGCCTTGCCCTTGACCTCGTCCGTCGTCGTCGTGCGCGGTGCCGATCGGGAGAGGTACTGCGTGCTTCCGTCCGCCTTGACGCGCAGGCGGGTGCGTGTGATCTTGTAGAACGAGTTGGGGAAGCGTTCGGCCCATGCTGCGGGCTGGACGAGGGCGCCCTGGCCGTACGCCGGGAGCTGGGCGAGGAGGGCGGGGAGGGTGGTGCGTGGCCTCGGCATGCTGTGTGTCGGCCGGGGGAGCGGGCGGGCGGGCGGGCGGGGAGGGAGGGGAGAGCGATAAAGCGAGGCCGGCGGGTGCGCACGTGACTCGCTGGCTGGGGGGGTGATTACGTAAGGGAGATGTTCCGGGAGCCGTCTGGCACTTCGCTTACCTAAGCAGCCCTGACCCCTTCAACCGCGTGCCGCGCCCCCGGCCGGCGGGCGCGGGGGGGGGCGGGGCGGCGCGGGGCGGGGGGGCGGG
>JABRPJ010000143.1:0-29364 GCA_013461525.1 Naganishia randhawae
GGAGGGAGGGAGGGAGGGAGGGAGGGAGGGAGAGGGAGGACAATGGCACAAAAGCTGAATGTATGCTGTAAGAAACGCTACTCTAGGTACACGGGACAGCCAACGTCCCCATAATCTTCGATGCCTCGACGCTCAGAGCTCTACTTGTGGCGGGTCCCTCTAAGCAGGGAGGGGAACGAACGAACGACGCCAGCGTAGGTTACATCCGGTGTTTACGTTCCATTGCAGCGTGGATATCCAGCCCAGCGGCGGGAGCTGCTTACGCGATACAGACAGATAGACAGACGGTCAGAACCCCCCCAAGTGATTAGTTCGGAATGGTGGCGGGCTTACCGTTTCCCCCGCCCAAAGCGGTAGAACCCATGATATCCTGCACATCCAGCAGCTCGTCCGTCCCGTTTAGGATTTCGAGTGCAATGTTTGTTGAGCCTCCGAGGGGCAGTTGGGAGGCCGTGAGGGAGGGGAAATGAGAGTCCTTTGTCGTGCGCGGCAAGCCGAGTGTCAGCATTTTGGTGTATGTGATAACCACTTTCCCACCGTGATAGTGCGAAGAAGATGCGTCAAGTGGTACGGACCTCCATCACGAGCTTCTTCTCCATCATACACCTCAACGGCAATCCCAACCCAAAATTACTGCGCTGCATCCCGAGCTTCAACTTTTCTTGTGTGTCATTCCACTGCTCGAGGCGTGCTTGCAGCGCATGCGTCGAACCAGGCTGCACCGATGCCGCGGACTTGCTGCTGTTCAGCCCGTGCCGGAGGGAATCATGCACGGCGGTGATGGGGTGCGCAGTGGATTCGTAGCTGATTGTGTGGGATGCGGAGGAGGAGGCCGCTGATGCGGGGACGATGCGCATGGACTGGAGAGGGGGAAGGGCGGTAAGGTGCGGTTGTTAGCGAGGGTTGTGGGGTTCGGAAAGTGGACTTGCCATGTTACGGGTGGTGGTTAGTTGAGGGATAAAGACGTTGGTCGTTGGCACAGGCTTTCAGCAACCAGCCAAGTCAGATAGAAAGATAGGCAAGACAGGGATGCTCGAGATGATCGAGCGGGAGATGACGAAGCGACACCACCGCCAACTCTGGGTGGCAAGCGGACATAAGATAGATTTCTCCGCCCCTCCCTCCCTCATGTGCGCTTCATTCCCTGCCATTTATGGATGGAGCAGTGCAGTGATGTCATTCCCGCTGACCCACAAGAACCCATTCTCTTAGCTATCTGCCTCCTGCATATCGCAGCGCACCATCCCTTCATCGTCGACAACCGATCCGGTCACACTCGGTCGTCCATCTATACTTCCCTCCCACACATATCCTCTCACACACGACCAGCGCAGGCACTAGTCATCATGCCAGCCAAACCCAATCCCTCAGGATCGCCGCTCGACCTGTCCCGCGCCGAACCCATCATCCCTAACCCCAAGAGACTTGGGAACGACCCTGGCTCATCCACCGTCGGTGTTGGCACTGGTGCCGGGCTGAAACCCAAACGGCAGCCCCTGACCCGCTCCGGCGGAACCGGTGGCAGCAACTCGGGCTCCCAGCAAAGCCTTCTCGGTTTCTCCTCGCGTAAGGCCGGGCCAGTCACCCCAGAGAAGAAGAAAAAGACGGCGTATGCGCTGGGGACAAGTTTGAAGCGCAAAGCAGAGCAAGTGGATGACCAGCCCGAAGACGCAGTGACGACAGGGACGAAGACGGCGTTACATCCTTTGTTTACGGGAGCGAAGCAAGCAAATGATCCGGCGGCAGGAGCGGATATTCCGGTACAGACGATCATCCTGGACGCCGATGCCGATCCATCATCAACTAGCACCATCACCGAGATTAAAGGTATCAGCGGCGTGCCCCAAGACGGACAATGGGACCCTCTGCTCCTTCATTCCTCGGCCTCTGGAAAACCAACGCATGAAATGGAGGATAACCTCGCCTCGCGACGCAAGGCACGCGAGCCGGACCCTACTCCCGCAGAACAAGTCGAGGATACGGAAAGCGGGCGAGTAAGGAAGGTTAGAGGGTTGGCGGTGCGCAAGGCCATGATTCAAGCGGATGAAAAGATCCGGATGATCCGCCAACGTAAACCCTCTGTTGCTGCTGCTGCTAAATCCAACACAAAGACGACGGGGGGAGGAAAGCCAAAGGCCGGGGGAAAGGCGATTGGGAAGGATAAAGATCAAGCTACGCTCGATCCGGATGATAAGCGGTGGAGCAAGATCTACAAGGAGTCATGGGGCGTCATGGGCGGAGATTCAATTGCACCTAGTACGTCTCTCCTTCCCTTTTCACGTACAATATTCTAATCTCCCCTCCCCTCTCATGATAACCAAAAAGTCCACACCACCCCGCAATCACACACAAAGATCCATCACATCCTCCGCGTGTTCGACTTGTCGGTCGAGTACGGGCCGTGTGTCGGAATAACAAGGCTGGCGAGGTGGGAGCGAGCGAGGGCATGGGGCTTGCAGCCGCCGGAGGAGGTATGTTGCCTTTCGCTTTTCTTTTTCCTTTTCTCTGTCGCCCCCATTTTTGGAACCGCCTCCTCTAGTCTTCACGGTCTAACCGCCCCCCCTTCCTCACAGATCCGCGAAATCCTGGAAACGTATCAAGGCGCGGATGACGTGTCCTACCGTGAGACAGTATTCGATGGCACAGGGATTTATTGTCCGACCGCCTAGGAACCTCACGCACGCGCCACGCCGTCTCCCGCTCGCTCGCATATTCTAGTCCCGACTCGACGGGTTCTGTATCCCCAATTTCCGTCGCGTCTCGACTTTCAGTCGTCCTTCAACGCGCATCAAATTCTGTATCGGAACCAAAGGCCGATCCGTTCGACTCCCAGATGTCCGCGTCACTGTATCCCTCCCTTGTTACTCCGTACCCGTTAATCATTTTCCGACGGTTTCTCATTCGTCGGTCGAATCGGGCGGCTCAAAGTTTGTCTGTTTTGTGCGTCGGTTTTCGAACGCTATTGTTTGTAGCTTCCCGCCTGCCCGCCTCCGTAGCCCTCCAGCTCGTCCCGCCGGATGGTGTCAGCTGGATTTCCCACAACAATCGTCACGGAGCGGCCTGTAGTTCTGTATCTTTCAAGAGTTGTACCTCTCATAGTTAATTAGATATGTCAAAAGGCTATGCCTATCGGTCTGTATCGCGTCATGCACAGCTGGGACGACCGAATGGACCAGGCTGCGTTCCACTTAATCATCTGGCGTTGGTAGGCGCTGTACTCAGATCTTCGATGAGACGATGATGCTGCGCGTGGCTGTCGGTCAGATAACGAAGCTGACATTATGCTAACATACGTGTATCGGCCCCTGAAGACTTTGGCTTGGCATAGCATCAAGGGAATGTAAAGCAGCCATCAACTTGCAGCTTGCCACCGGGAGAAGCTCGTCGCGGCAGCCTTATCAAACCATCAATTTCAAACGGTATGTGGGGGAACATGCGAGATCGGGAAATCTAAATTTACAATCCTTCTCTGAAGGTTACATACTTCTTCAGTTTTGCAGTGAAAAACGTTTCAAATTTTGGTGAGCCTGGCTCCTGCTGTCCACAGGGCTACCATCCATCGTAACAGCATACAGAAGTGATGTCGACGGAACTGTGTGACATGCCAACTACTGCAAATTTCGCTTTCGCCTTCGAGCGCAGGTCTTCGGTGTATGACTTTGCTTGGCACCGGTAGATGACGGCGAAAGGATTAGTGTAAAAGGCAACGGATTATCATTCGCCAGCGTAGTGCTCGATGGAGCCTCGGACGAATGAGCGGTCTGTACCGGTACGCGTGATGGGGTAGTTTCCGTCGAGGGTGTAGTCTCCGCCGGAGGAGTGGTCTCCAGCGAAGCGTCTCCTGCTGCAGAAGTGGTTTTCCGCGGGGTGTTCACAGTCGGAGGACTTGTCTTTACTGAAACATCCGATGTCTTTACGACGACCGTCGAAACGTTTGCGGATTGAGAGGCCTTCCCAGGGTCTCCTGCACCAGGTAAATTTTTTTCAAATACCCGGATGTAGTTGATTGAGAAAGTGGTATTCGCCAGATTTGCCTAGAAAGAGCGCAACTCAAATGAATAAGCTCTTCAACATTGCTTAGCACGAAGCGACTGCGAGGTGTTTTGCAGAGAGATACGGAAGAGCATTTACCGGATCTGCGATGCGCTCCGCGCATGTTCCAGGGCAATTTGGAGTATCTATAAGCAATTCTTTCAGCGGCATGCCTAATTATTGCTGTGAAGGTTTGAATAACAGAAAACTGACCAGCGTAAGTGTTTGCGGCCCAGTCTCCTATTGGTAGTCCCTCAGTGCATATCAGCAGAGAAATCGTATAAAGGATTGTGCTGAGAGGGAGGAGAGGCATTTACCACACAAATTGATCGTGAACACCAATTGCTGATTCTCGAAGTTTTTCCACGGATCGCACTTGTTCGCACTGACAAGTGCTGAAGGCTTACCCCTAGAGAGTTTCACGAGAAGGCCGATCATAACCGTAGAAATCATTCAGAGAGGCGCTCTGCGGATATAGTTGGGGTACTACTGAATCCTTCGCTTACCACTTTCCTAGGTCGGGAGTCCCGGCAACAACGTCAGCAGGAATCTTGCTTCGGGTCCAATCCCCTGAAAGTTGAAAAGGAAGACGAGAGGAGCGATCACTGTAAGAATGAAGCTCCATGAAAACCCCAGATGAAGGCTTACAGAAGTGGATCCCATCGTCGTCCCATAGCATAGCTGACACGCCGCCCCCGCCGGCGTTGAACGGTTCACCGTATGACCCAGCGTTCTTGGATTCAATCAAACACCCACTACCTCCTAATGCATTTAGTGATAATTGACGGTGATGAGAACTCCTTTCTGGATCAGTTTCCCTCGAATGGCCAAGGCGTGAACTGGTTGTTTCCTACCGAGGCATGTGTCCGCTCCCTGTCGTGGTCGCAGTATATTAGTGTCTTCACAACGATTAGACGAAAGGCCAGCTTCTGAATTGACTTACATTCAGCTGTCCGGTGTAAAGACCGGGAGTAGTATCGACAGAGCAGTTGGATTTCGCATGTCTGCCAGGTCCCGAGGAATACACAGGTTAAGGTCCAGCAATTCGAGTGTTTTGTTAGCAGTCGCAGTTGAGCTATATGCGAAACTTACACCACTGATCGGCTAAAGGATACCAAAACATTATGTTTATCATCAACTATTTCCGCTCGAAGCGTTCTATCTTTCGAGCTTACGTCTGCGTTTGAGCATGAATGCCCTCCTGGATGACGGTGAAACCACCATGAAAGGCAATCAACGAACAATTCTGGATTCGGACCGCAAGTACTTAGCCTCACGATGATATCGATCTCTCCCTAACAGAGTAGAAGGATTTACAAACCGTTAGGAATACTCTAACCTGATGCTGAAAGTACTGGGAGGACTTACAAAGTCGGGCCATTCGGCTCCGACACCCAGAGTCCAGACTGTGACGCGTGATTCAACAATGTGTTATCAAAACACAATGTCGTCGATATTTGAGCAAATGCCCGTTCCCTTACAAGCAGGCCAAACTCCACATCTTTACAATCCAAAAGCGCATTGCATAGCTCACAGTCAGCCGTTGTTCACAGGCCGCGAATGATAAGGCATCATGTCACTTACCCCCAGGGCATCAACTTCAAGTCGATAATGAACAGGCCCCCATTGTAGAAGGCCTTGCTATGGATCCTGACAGAGTCGCGGTACTCTCCAGGCTTCTTGTTAAGAGTGTTTTCTGTCTATATTCTCGGTCCGTCATGATCAGCTCTTAAAGACATTGGTATCCGGAGGTTCTATTTGGAAGTCCAGTGACATACCCGGATTCCGGGAGTACCGTCTTTGGACCAGAACGCAAGTCCGTCTGCAAAAGCTTTTTCTTCATTGACGTAGCTTGAAATTGGAGTAGAGAAACAATGGATTAGCACGATAAGAAACTACAACAACTAGCGCGCTTGGCTATTGGTACAAGAAAGAGGGAAAGCTTACTTGATCACTAGGGGGGATTACGCGGCAACAGTAGCAATTACAGATGCAAGAAGTAAATTCAATTGGAGATATCAGCTTGCGCCTCGACCATCAATTCCGCTTGGAATGACTGACTTCCGTGATTAGGATCGGCATCATCAAAAAAGGTGAACCTGTGCAACACGGAAGGCCAAGTCGCTTGAAAAATCAAATGCACGAGCAGACGTCGGACGAACTCACCCATCAAAGAATGTCTTTCCGCTGTATTCGTCCTTGATCTTCCAAGTAGTGGCGGCCGCGTCTCTCCTGCCCAGTGATTGGTTTAGTGGCAGAGAAAAGCCATGCTTTTGGTTCTTTGAAGACAAGTTTTGCCTTTTCAGTTCTCATCTCTAGCAGGCAAGGGGGAACAGTGGGAGTTTGGAACATACTCCTAGAAATAACGCAGATACCGATGTTATGGATTCCAAGAGGACTATCCCGACTATGGCGAGGAGAGTAGATTGTGGAAGACGGAGAGTCATGTTCAGTGTTCAAGAAAAGGCTGGATAGGGGACGGTGTAAGAGAGTGACCAAGTCACAAGCACGAGAAGACATAACTTGTTTGCCCTTTCATAAGATGAGCTACTTAAATAGGTCTCAGTGTCCTGCTCATCATCTTGGCGTAAAAAGATAAAGTCTGTTGGCTCTACGGGAAAGGGGTTTGATCGGGTAAACAAGAGTAACATCTATGCCTTTGGGTGTGGTTGGGAAAGTCGTTATAGATATTCCACATGCCTGTTCAGATGCACCGCGTCTCCGTCGCGATGGCACCATGTTTATGTGCAGCGCATTCCCGGCACTCCGTCTTTCCGTTAGAAAGGTTCGCCGACTGCTTTTCTACCTGCCGGACTGGCGAAAGACTAGAACCGGAAGGACGGAAGAATGGTCAATAATGAGTTATTGATTGACGTTCCCGGCACGGCAATCTGGGCGTCCTTCCGTATCCCTTTGCAAAGCGTATGTCACCATCCTTTTCATCTCCGCGGATCGGGGCGCCATTGGCAGCTATGGAGGTGTTCGGGCAGCCAAGCTTTGGTGATCGAGAGCCGAACAGGGAGCATTACTGCTTTTCTGTATTATTTGGCTGAAACGGCTGTGAAACGCCACATGAAACGCCAGAGTCGGTCAGCCTGCTGGTGCGGCCTGGGGTGTTTACTTTTCAACCCAAAGTTGCCGGATTTTCGGAAGCTCTTCGTCGATTGTTCCTTGTTGCGGTCAGCAGCTCTTCATTGTTATATTCTATGCGTATCGTGGAGCTACTGCCTGCTCTGGACCCAACACTTCGTATCCTCTAGGGTCTCCCTACCAGCGAAACTTGGGGCCTCGGACTCATGGCAACTCCACCACCGCCCTCGCCAGCGGAGACTCCTCTCCCGTTTGCTCCGACAGAAACATCGACATCCATCACCCCCAATCCGGCGACAATCGCATTTCGTGCAACTGTTCCGCATCTTCTACAACCACTTGCGCCACAGCTATCAGCTCTATATACCGCCCGACTCCGCTTATTGGTCGACCTTCCCGTTGGAAGCAGCAGAGGCTGGTGCTGCACGAAATGCGGATGGCTTAGAGAAGAGTACGGATGGAAAGTCATCAAGGTGAAGCAAGAAAAGGGCAAGAAGCATATCGATACCCCAGCGTCTTCCGCCAAAAAGGGCAAAGCTGCTGGTAAAGCGAGAGGAAAAGGCAAAGCACAAGCGGGGAAGGTAGACGCAACCCCTGGCATTTCAATACCAACGGAAGCATCGTCATTATCTGACTCCAA
This sequence comes from Naganishia randhawae, assembly GCA_013461525.1. Taxonomy (NCBI): domain Eukaryota; kingdom Fungi; phylum Basidiomycota; class Tremellomycetes; order Filobasidiales; family Filobasidiaceae; genus Naganishia; species Naganishia randhawae. The sequence continues at coordinate 7,763 of JABRPJ010000143.1, forward strand.
TGCACCGAATTCTGACTCAGCCATATATCCGATTCCATCCACCGCGGCGTCTCCAAGTAAAATCGGCGCAGGAGCTCGAGTGCCATCTGCCAATGCGGTATCTAGGAACAGAACGAAATCCACCTGCCCTCTTTGCGGGTCTCCTATCTCTCTTCGTCCACCATCAACCGTCACAAAATCAGGGTATCTGTCGGCACGAAGAACGAAAGCGATTGTGGATGCGAATGGTGGGGACGTCTCTGTCCTTTCTATAGCGGGTGGGAACGTGGCTGTTGCCGGTACGAAGAGGACGAGGGCGAGCATGAAAGAAGATGAAGAGAAGACTGCCCATACGGGATCTCTGGAATCGACCGGTTTCCCACTCCTCCCGCCAACAACGCATCACACATCATCGTCGCCACCGTCTACATCAATCACCACATCTGGCAAACCCCTGATCCCGAACCCCATCAAAGCATCGCCCAAACTCGCTTTTATCCCATTCACCGATCCCCAGCCCGCAACGGAACCACTACCACCGCTCGTTCCGAGTGCACTGCCACCGCCTGGGGAAGATCGACCTGCAGGAGTCAGGAATGCCGTCGGGTTTGTCAATCTCGGGCCTGTTGGTGGTTCCGTAGGGAAAGGGAGAACAGGAGGCGGGAAGACGGGAAGGAAGCAGTCGAGCTTGAAGATGAGCACTGTTTTGCTACCACTCCCTTCGACGACCGGATCATCACAACGTTTACCAACGGCCACATCACCAGGAAAGGCAAAATCATCGGCCATCCTTACTGCTGCGGCAAAACCTGCTCAGTTAACGACGACGACGACGACTACTGGCAACGCAGTTCCGCCAGCAAAAAAGAAACAAAAGACGGGATTGGCAAAGTTGTTGGCCGATAACAAAGCCAGGGAAAAGGAAAGCGAGAAGAAAAAGTCGGGAGGTGGGTTGTTGAGTCTTGATGGTGCGGATTGGGAGTTGTGATGCAGCGACTTGGGTTTGGCTGTGATAGCAGGCGTTCATGGCCAGCTATGTTTAGAGTTATTGGTGAGCAGGATACCATCTGCCTCGCGCTTAGAGTGATCATCGGGTTGTATAGGGTCCAGGCTATCCGAATGTCAATACCACGTATAATGTCATGTTGGACACGAGTACATCAAGCGAAAGCTGTTAGTAAGGTAACTGCTACGACCTCGTACTTTCTTTTCACCTACTGCTGAATGCGTGCGTATGTTTTAGGTAGGAGTGTAAGTTCCCAGAGCTGTCGGACTATCTGCTGCTTCATTTCCTACTATAGCTGCCGCACTTTAGTACAACGGGCGTCCTTCAAGCTGCCAGGCCATCTGCTTCGTCCCCTATCCTGGGTATGACATTTCTATCCTGGGTATGACATTTATCTGTTCATCTACTCTTGAGGTTGAAGGTAAGAATGTAAGTTCTCCTCCCCATCTGGCGGACCAGCTACTGCGTCATCTCCTATCCTAGGCACTAGATTTCTTTTCATCCATTTTTCAATGGGCAGGTCTAGTGCAAGAGCGCAAGTTATACCCCAAGCTGTTCACCTATCTGCTGCGCCATCTTCCATAGGCGCTGTAATTCCCTTCCGATGATCATGGATAGAGATGAGAGTGTAAGTGTCTTTGCAAGCTGTCGCTTCATCAGCTGTGCCATCTCCTGCTTTAGCGCGCTGCAAGAATACAAGAGAAGCCTTCGTCATCACCGACGACATAGGAAAAAGGATGGCAGTTGCGCTCGCGATCGATTCCGGAACTGGTAATCACTTGCCACTTGTGATCACAGCCCAGCCACAGCATGGCTTCTTGCAGGTTTGCGGAATACACATCACGGCGGATCTCCGAAATGTAACGCTGAGCCATCGAGCAGAGCGAGGAGAGGAGAAGAACAGAGAGGTCAACGACCAGGAGATGAGTTAGCTGATGCGTTTCGTAAATCAGCAAATAGCATCGTCGGCTAGAGGAACAACAGGCGAACATCTAGACCAGCTTCCAATAGCAAAAGGGGGGAGTGTCGATAAGGCAGCGAAATGTACTGCGCCAATGCACAGAAGCGATTCTTGGGCCTCGGCTCGGCCCACTTGGACCCAACAGCTGACCGGTTGAGAAGCGCTAAGACCTCCCTCGAGGAACACCAACCCGGAAATGGCCTGTACGTCATAGCCTTGAGCAAGGAAGCGGCGGGGCACACCCGAAATCAAAGGCGATGCATAGCTCCTTGCGCGCGCTCGAGACGCAGATCGGTTCGTCTCCGGCTGTCACCTCCTTTGGATCTGCGGGGCTTGTTTGGCAAGGCCCAGGTACTCGCATTCACCAGCTCGGTCCAGCTGTCTGATCGCACACGCGCAATCCGAGATGATGACTCAAGCTATTTGTGAGCTCCTAATTCAACTCGGAACGCCGCTATGCAGCTTCTCACGGTAGGGACAGATGAAATGCCGTCGCTATCTCACGGTGTTAGGGGACAGGGTGCATGGGATGCTTCCGCTCGGCCAATTTGCAAAGGCAAGTGCATTGATATATGATGACTGAAGCTCAAGCTTTCTGACTCGCCTTGAAGCTTGTTACTGTGCAGATTCTTGCGCTGTGCGTGTTTGGACAGCTAACAGGCGTCACTGTTGCTTGATACTCAAGGTATACATGCGAAATAGAGCAGGAAGACGATGTTATATAACTGATAACGCCCTTCTGTGACCCTCTTCTCTTATCCATACCTTCCCCATCCATCTTCCACCCATCCAACTGCCTTCACTGCCACAATGAACGGCCACCGCGACTACCCCGTCACCACTCGAGTTTCCAGGTCTGCTAAAGCCACTGGCAAGCTCCCCTCGTCTTCAGCTTCTCCCACCAAGACCGGTAAATCTCTCTCGTCCAATTCCCTCTCCGGCCCCAGTTCCGATGGGGAACAGGTGAGTCGCTTCTCCCCATTTGTCCTCCTAGTTCCTGCCGTTGACTTGATTTCGCCGCAAACTCTAGCAAAAATATGCTGTCAACTTTTGGTTCTTACTCCTTCGATTCGCCGTCCCGGACAAGCTCTCTCACAAGAACGAGGTCATCGAGACTTTTGAAGCGTTCTATCATGGGAAACGCGTCTTTGATGCCACGGTGGCTGCCATCTGGAACGACCCTTTCGCCACTTTTATGCATTTCGCTTGTGAGCAGCTTCTTCTCTATAGTTGTATCGTCAAACACTGGCTAATCTAGTCTACGTTGCCTACTCAGGTGAATTGCTCCTACCTGTCACGCCTTTTGGCGGGTTTGGGGGTGGCTCCAAGATCCTTTTCTGGGGAGAGGAGCTCTCCAGGAACAACATCATCGCCAAACTGGTCTCCTTTGTCACTGAACAAACCTTTACTGCTAAACAAATCTCCAGCCGAAAGCAAACGATCATCAAGTCTCTCCTCAGTCGCTTCGACGACCGGAACCTGCACAAAGACGTTCGAAATAAGGCCGGCGTAGCTTTGGTACGGATCGCTCGGGGCACGCCTCTCACGGAATTCCTTGCTGGTTACCTCTCCACATCAACGACCGGGGAGGGCAATGAAAAGCATTCTGCGCTTGAACAGTCCGCTCGTAGGCTCATCGCGATAGATCACTGCCTTGACGTGGCGGTTAAAGAAACTGGATGGTGTGCCGAACAAAACCGGCTGTTCTTTTCGCCTCTTCTTGCTCACATGCTCGGGCTGGGCTCTAGAGTCGCTTCCAGAGCGGAAGAAGGCGCTCCCATCGTATACGCCGACGAGAGACTTCACCCGGTCATCGCTGCTGCAGCTTCTGGATTTGGCAAGATGTGGTGGAGGTACCTCGTGAAGAGGAACATGGAGCTAGTTCGACTCTAATAGTGCTCTCTAGTTGACCGAGATTGAATCCATTACTGTTGTTCTTAACTTTCTATAAGTAATAATTCTAGATGTACATCTGTAAATGCGATGCGTTGGTATAAAATAACAGTTCTAACCTTTAGCAACGCATAGCCTACCACTTGATGACATGAAAATCACATTAGCTTCATTCATTAAACGTCGACTGTTCTTTCGAGTATAACTGAATTTGTACCACCATGACCTACCACTGACACCAACCCCTCGGTTGTGATGCATGCTGTTCCAAGCGGAAGTGGGCTTCCTGGGAAAAGTCCTCTAGGAAGGCAAGTACGTCTGTTCGCACCAGAACCCATCCAATTAGTACAGGCGAACATGCAAATGAGAACAGTAAGAGGAATGCGCAAAGCAGAGCGGCGAGAAACGAACTCCTTCTTTCCCGCCTGCTAGTTCGCAGCAGTGGAAGTTTCATGCCTCTCACCCAATTCGGGTTGATGACGCCCCAGTAGGATGTTACGCGAAAAGCGTGAAAAAAGGAGTAAATTGCCAACGTACAGGTCAATTGATGTATTTAGCAGAGTTTAGATCCATGAAAGCAGGTCGGCATCACCCAAACGGAATTTCCTATGCAGATCAACTACGTTATGACAACCACATGAGAGAATCAGCCCTACTTCATAGCTGACATCATTCGTACAGAGTGCCCGATGCGACACTATTTCATACAAATTTAACGTCCCTTCGTTCACAGACACGTATCGACATAATCCTAAAGCTAGTCTCAGATCAAGGAGCCTCTCCTGGACATATCCACAAATGCGGAAGACCCCCTTCTAGAGCCTGCCCGGCTGCCCAAGGCTCCAGCTCCCAAGGCCAAAGTTACTCGACAGGTAGAACAATATCGTGAATCGAAACCATCGATTTGCAAGGCATCTTGCGAGCAAAAGGTTCCGCCGCATCCGCCACAGTATCGACGTGGCTCTAAAAGAAGAACAAGTAAGAATCAGTCACCCAGCTGAAAGCGGCGAAGGAGGCTTGATAATACCTAGTATCCCGAATGTTCGACTGCAATCTGCCATACATTTTCCAGCGGCGTGGTCTGGCACGTGTCTGGCCCCTTCGGGTAGAGACCACTGATAAAGCGTGTATTTATGGCTAGTTTGCAAAGGTGCGAATGCCGCATACAGATGATCCCTGAGGTGCAATGCATTAGACTAAATCTTGACTTAGGAAGAACACTTGAAGGCTCACTCAATAAACCTGACGGCGGTCACCTCTGCCGTTTCTTCTGGACCAGGAAACCTCTTTTGCTCTCGCAAGCTCCAGGCTGACTCCGCAAAGCTACCTGGGCATAACCTCCAAAGGCTTACGTTGTTGCCGAGTCCCACAGCAAAGAGCACTCCATCTTTCAAAAATTCTCGATGATAAAAATCGACGCCGCCACAGAAGACTGGTTTAGTTTGATTCTGTTGTACGCCAAACGTGAACGAAGATGGAGCCGTAAGAGGAACCGGAGCGGACGCGATATGTGCGCCATTCAGGGTATACATATGTAAATGGTTGTCGGTCATCAGCACGATATGACCCTAAAAAGGATTTGGAAAGATGATTAGTTATATAGCCTAACCCCCACAGAGAACCCGTAATCTCACCTCTGATTCGCTAATAGCGGCACATTTTACCGGTTCTTCTGGATGGACCAGCAGTCGGTGCAAGAACCTTTTTCTATTCATGTCCCACACAATCGCAGTGCCGTCCTCACCACAACTGACGAGAGTGCTCCAAGTGTCGCTAGCCTCCAAGTGATGTAGACGACTCTCGTGTCCGCGAAGGAGGGCATCAATCGTGAATTGTGTGTTGGCGATAGCGGCAAGAGATCCATTCGCAGCCTCAAGTTTCCATAGACTGATTAGACCTCTTTCGCTTGCGGTGGCTAATAAGTGTGCGTTGACGAACACCGCAAGGCACGCATCTGTGTACTCAACGATTCCATACAGCTGCGAGACCGCCGAGCATCAGTGGGAAGCTGAGTGTCCTTTTTTAGCCTGATCGGACTTACGCGTCCGGATACGTGATATTTCCTAATGCTTTTATCTAAGTTGGCAAAGTGTAGGTAGACATTCGCCGCCTCGGGGAAGGGTATGCGATTCGAGGAAAGAACGTTGGGAGCAAACTCCGGAGTTGTAGGAGTGACGATAGACCTGATCGGTATCGCCGATTCTAGAGATGAGGTTGAGTAAGTTCAGTCCAGTCTCACTTCCGCAGCGACCTGATCGTAACTCACCAGTCACTGGTAGCGCGCTTCTCATCAGGACTAAGGTATAGAGTCAGATCGATTAACTAAGGCCACGCAAAGAGTATTATACATACCCATCCAGTGTTCGGCAATACCGAAGCGCTTTTCTGCCGGTAAAGTAGTTTTGCCACCCATGTAACGATGGGGATGTGCTTCTTTGAAGATCTACATACGCAATGACAAAACCTGTTAGTAAAGGTGCGACAATGTGGCTTACGGCAGAATTACCTGGTAAGGTGTCTGTCCAACTACACATGAAGGATTGAAGTTCAATGTTAAGGTGATCGAACATACCTCCTGATAGCAACTCACAATTGTGGATGATTCCAACCGAGGCGGCTTTTTCCGCTTCGTTCTCGATGGCATCGAGATCTATAGAGCGCTCTGGAGTCGGTATCTCCTCTATGGGAAAGAAGACCGCGGCTTACCTATCGCGTTCTTGTAGCTCAAAGGATGATAACAGGTGAAGGAATCTTTATCATGTTGCTTGAATCCGAATACAAGGTCGATCCATGATGGCAGGTGACGAGAAACGTAATCAGACTCAAGAGCCTATAATCATGCAGCCATCAGTAAACGAGATAACGGGATATGAGGAACAGGTCAAGTCTTACCTCTCTAAGTCTGTGGGTAAAGAGAAGAGCGTTACCTAATGCCCAAGGTGGCAACTCCACGTCATCCACATCCTCCTCCGTCACTTGCTTCTTCCCGAAATGGTGATGGTTCAGGTTGAGCAGCGGGAGTGGACTATAATATAGCTCGGGTATCAGTTCTCGGACATCGCCTCGATTGTCTTCTGAAGCGGATGCCCAGGTCTTCGCAACACTTGAAAAGAGTCTGTCCGCAAGGTCGAAGCTACCGCCCTGTTTCCGAAAGGTTTCTTGTTAGGGCAGGGGCACAGAGGTTCGAGCTAATCAACACTTGCCTGAAGTGCCAGAAACATTTCGGTAAAAGGCGAGAGACGGATGTTGAAAGAGCACACTATCATGCTAGAGGAGTAATGGGTACCGAATTGAAATGGCGAGTCCCCGGTAAGCTCTGTTTGCATATAGCGTTCGTTGGCCGCCTCTCTCCGAGCTGGCGTCAAAGCTCCCATAGGTAGGCTTAGATCCCGAAATGAGCTGGGCTTCGACAAGTTCAAAATGGGTGACGTATAATCTGCGACTACCCACGGGAATACGGGATATTGCGTGACGTCTACAACGTCATGTCAGGTGAGATTCACCATGCAAAAAGCTTCTGAACTTACCGTTCGGGGTCCGATTTGCAAACTGATTGAGAACTTGCAAGTACGCAAACTGAGTGATGCGACTCTTCAGTGCACGATACTCTGGAATAACCGAGAGGGACAGCTCACGTTACTGATTTCGCGCGTTTGCCAACGTCGTGTCACGCTATCCAGCTCATTTCCGGCCTTGACCATAGCTTTCTGAACAGTATCCAACAAGAATGTGCCTAGAGCACTTTGTTTGATGGCGTTGGGGTCGTTCTTCCCAGAGATACGCTGCAAAACGGTCTGCCGTTCTTTCTTGGTTCGCAAAACGCAGAGGAAATTCCTCTTATCGGCAAACATGAATTCAATAGCCACGTCTCGGAAGAGATACCAGCGCTTATTGCTCTCAATAATTTCATTATAGTTCCTATGAGAGTTCAAGGGTTATCATCAATCTGATGTAAATGCGCTTTACTGCGGGCTGCTGTCACTTACCACCTGTGACTCTGCATGTCATCAATATCAATCTGTGCAATGGTTCCCGATGGTATGCTGAATAGATCGGAGGGGGCTTCATCGGCAGTGACGATATCTCCGTTGGCAGTTTTGGCTAATCCGTCGACGAGATACAGATTCCGCTTGCCGATAATCAACAGTCCAGCTGTCACATATGTATGCAGTCAGTGTAGCCGTCTTTCGCTAGTAACAGCTAACTTACGCAGCGCATCTACGCCCACAACCCGGGAGATATTCTATGAATGATTCATTAGTTTCTTTGTCATTCCATACGGGATCAAGCGGTCTTACGAATGCCTGAGATGTTTAAACATGATTAGCAAACGAGTTACACTATCCGGCTGAAGAGCGCTCACATCTTCCACAACGTCGCCTGTCGCAAGCATTTCGGCTATCCGTCTTTTCTTCCCATCTTCTTCAGGAACATCCCTGAGAGTGTCTTCGTCATCTTCATCCCCGTCTTCATCTGCGACCGTCGGCAGCTCGGCGTCATGTTGTATATCGTTCTTTGCCTTTGCAACCTCGACAGCCTGATTAGCAGCATCTCCCATAGCTTCCGCGAAGGGGTCTTGATCTCCGGTTATTCCGATGTGGGAGGCAGGTGAATTTAACTCGTCCGTGCGTGGAATAGCATTTCTGTGGCTCTTCGGATAAAATGCCGCTGCTTTATCTGCTATGTGGAAAGTGGCTCTTTCAAGCTTGATTCTGCGATTTTTACCCGATCAGCTCGATTAAGAGTTTGCCACAGCGAAAGTACTATACCTCTTGCGCAATGGCCCTTCTGACCCATCCAATCTCCAGTGTGATTCAACTGATAAGTCTGGCCAAAGGCCAACCTCTGAATCTATCATCCCTAGCTGTCTCGGCCAATCGCGATTGGCTACTCTCTGCCAGTAGTCCTTGCTAGAAATGTCACAAGACTTGAGAAAAATGATATGCCGCTAAAAGAGATGTTGAAGCTCACCTGTCCAGCACGGTTTTCGAAAATTTTGTCGACTCCGCAGATATTATACCCTGTTTCCATAAGAGGTCTTTATCCTTCTTTTCGTTGCCTCCGAAGTCTCCGGTCAGACGTCTAATCAAAGGTATTTTTCGATCAAATGCTGAAAGGCTCCGTCCTATAACCATCTTCCGAGTCGTTCGCACAGAAGAAAGCGGGTTCAGCTTGGATAAGCTGCCGGGCGAAAATGCAGTTTGAGATGTGTACGAGCTCGTGTTCTGCATTTGTGAAAGGGAAAAGGATGATGGGGAGAAGGCTAGTGGCGTGTTTTTGCCCCTCGGAGATACCACTCCAAAACGAATCTGTTCGATTAGAGCCGTAATCTGCGGGAAGCAAAGTACCGTCAAAGGAAACGTCTGAGAACTGAATTCGAAAGGTAACTCACTTGACTCTGGAGGACTCCATCTCCTATACACCGTTCTCTCAGGTTCTCCAACAGCTTTTCTACTTGTCCTCTGTTATTCAGCAAGATATCGCTTACGGAGATAGGTGTCGCGCTCATAGATATATAGTCAGCGATAGTGGGGATTATTGCTTCGACCTGATCTCGCGAGATTATCTCGAGAAAGTGAGGATGCCGCGCCAAGCCGTCGTTCAAGGCTTCGAGTAGGCCCCCCAGCGCCTCCTCAGAGGTTGTATTCCCGGATTCGACTGTCAGGTTTTGTATTCAGCCTCAATGTTGATGCCCCCACCTTGTGGCAATTTTCACATACCATCCACTAACACCGCTGGTAGAGAAATATGAGAAGTGGTGGATCGAGCCCGAGTGAATACAGGCTTTGGAGTGACGGGAGCTTCTTCTTCTGGAATCTGCATTAGTCTCTCCAAAGCCGTGAAAATAATACCGAAGATACGTTTGATCCCTGCTTGGGATATGTGGGTTTTGGGCTCATCCAGTATAACAGCAAACACTGCAATTGCGATGGATTGTAAGTATCAGCGTTGTCTCGAAGTAATTCCAAAGAGGATTACCATTTTCCTGGATCTCTGTCGACCAGTTAACTGGAAGAAGACGGGCGAATAGGTCATAACCACCCTGTTTTGAAGACTCACTCAGAACATCGGCAACAACTTAACCAATAGGGATAGACTTACATCAGCAGAGAACCTCTTTTCAAACTGGTCATCCGGTGAATGAGTTACTGCCGATTTGAATATGGCGAGCGATATCGAAATGGTTTCAGCAAATGGATTGCTTGATAAAATCACGATCAAAACTCGATGTAACGGCAATACAGTAACCAGTTTTGTCAAGTTCGTGGGTGATTCCAGTACTTGAGCCAATACCTGGTATACAGATAGAGCTGTTGCTTGGGCAACGGAGGGCGGAATTCCAGTACTCGACATTGGGATGACCGTAGAATCTACAACGATACTATCAGAGTCCATCGGTATAACTCAGTGAAGATGAACTTACTTGAGCACAGGGATGCAATGAGGTACGATAGTACTGGCTTCACTCTGTCAGCCGGACTGGATTGATAAGCGGGGTAAGGTTCGATCGTGGTGTGCAAATGACTTACGAATCCTGTATTGACCAATGATTCCACAGAACAATTCGCAAAGTCTCTGTTGAAGTCATGAATCGGTAAGAGGATTGTCAGACTGGCAGACTGACGAAACCTACCAATGATCTGCGGGTTTAGAGTTGAGTCGAACGTGTTGGCCTTTAGTGCATGCAACAACCTTCGAACAAACCCAGCTTTCTTCAAACAGTGCAACACGTTGAACCTCTTGAAGCGAGATACCGTAAGTAGGTGCTGGAAATGCGCAAAATACAATTCCAGGACTTCGATTGGCGCCCTTGCCCAGAGGTCAAAGCGCAATGCTAATGCTTTGTATGCCGTTGAATTAAACACGGTTGAATGTCTGAAAGAGGAGTCAGATCAGTTAGCGTAAACTGCGAAAACGGGAAGCAGAACAAGACTTGCTCCGGCTTTTCAAAGTTGACGCCGAGGAACTGGTATAACGTCTTGAATACAGGTACCGTCATGCAATCTTGCATTTTGAGTCGAAGGAGTCCTGCAAGAATATCGTATCCCCCTATTGCGATTGAACACAATTGGAGTTCGACCCTCAGCAGAACTTTCCCCATGACTCTGAATTCCTGGGCTTACGCATTCTCTCGGCTTCTTCACTAGCCTTCCAGCTCTCCTTGACACCCTCGGAAAGCAGGGTAATGGCGGATTGTAACTCATCAGGTGAACTAGCAAGTTCAACGAGTTTGAGCGCAACAGCCGGACCACCGACTACAAACATAGCTTCATCCAAACACATGGGATTGTACGCTTTGACGTCTCCTTGAACTGTTGCATGAGATCCTTTGCGTTCGCTCGACTTGAGGGAGGAAGGCAGTGCAGCATTTGGAACTTCGACACGCGATCCTGAGTGGTCTTGACGGATGTCCACGTTGTTAGCGGAGTAGGAAAACAGAATATCCTCTTCCGGGAAAATATGACCTTGCTTGATCGCCTTGATGAGATATGAATTTGCAGGTAGGGCGGCTTTTCCTTCTTTCTTCGTTGCGTGGACCATGTTGTGTAGATATATGTTTAAGGCAGTCGCGCCTTCATCTGTATTAGAAGAAGAGTTGATCATGCAATTCGGGTGCAGATCGGGGCGAAAGTCAGCCACTTACAAGTAAGGAATCTCCCGAGAGCTTCTCGCATATTGCTTTGATACCGCGGGCCCTGAGATGCAGATGCACGATGTATGGAGTTGGTTAGGCATGCGGGAACAGGGACATATCATATGTGCATGAACTATTTTACTTACAAGGTAATATAGAAGCAGCGCGAGATCGTCTCCAACATACTCACCCAACAGCATCGAGTGGCCTAAGAACCATGTGCTTCTTTCCAACCCTAAACTATCAAAATCTACTCCGTCTTCAGCGACAGATACTCTCTGTCCGTCTTTGCCGACAGCTACCATAACAGCTTCTGCGCCTGGCTGATTTGCCATAGAAGTTGGCTTTGGGTATTCGCACTTCATAGCTTGAGTTCGCCGGCCATTGATGAGTAGTTTGACCTCCGTAGGCGAAGATGTTGGAGTACGAGGTCGCCTACCGGCAAGAGCGATATGTATCCATTTTTGGTGCGGGACCAGAGATTCGGATCCAGAGAAAATGACTTCATCGAGCAATTCCTGATTCCCTTCAGGACGCGAGGCGATGACTCCGACTTGTGAATTGGGCAATATACGTACTCGCAAGAGGGTTCTTTTCTTTTCGTATACGTGAAGCAAAGTTATCGGTCCGCAAAGGTGCTCCACATACACCCATGCCATGAAATAGTATCCTTTTGCACTGGTTGGCCACGTTTTCCCTAGATTTGCACATGAAAGGCCTCCTGGAGACCCCCCCAAGTCGGGCGAAAACATGAACATATCTGGCCATCTTCTCGAGGAGCCATGGCGTAAGATTTCCAGGATGTCTTTATCCAAAACAGAAGGGCCATTCTTTGCGCTTCCGGCAAGCACGTTCAATGCGAGTTTGAGATTCATGGGCTTGGTAGGTCTTGTTCTTTTCCCTGAGGGTGTCTTAGAGGGGCTCGATTCGGTCGAGCTCGGAACGTCATCCTGAGTAGACAGGCCTTGCTCGACTGCTTGAATACTCTTGATTTTCGCTAATGCGGTGGGTGCATCGTTCTTCTTCGCTAAGCGATATAGCATGTACGCATACTCGATGGGCACTCCTGCTTCAACAAGCCGTCTTAAGAGCTTGAGTAAGATTGGACGCAAAGTTTGATCTGCCGGTTGGTGTACTTCATTTGTCCCTGCTTCCTGTATTGTCGTCTTCGAGGAGAATACATCATCCGTTTGCATGCCGGTATGTATCGTTCCGCCGGGACTCATAGTATCAGTATATTTAGACACTGAAAACTTAGGCAAGACCTGCTCCTTTTCCCTTCCAGGTGTGACACCCTTCCGCAATGCAGGTTCCAAATCCAAGCTTTTCGCCATTCTTGATTCTTCTCGCTTGCGAGACGATGGGCCATATAGCCTCGTCAAGAGAGCCTCATATATGCTGGGCAGCACAATCTGGGTCTTGAACAAGTTGGACCAGCTGCTTTGTACAAGGGCTATCAGGATTCTGTACGTCAATCGTTCCAGTTGTAATTGCGATGCTGTAAGGGGGTATGGGAACGGTGTACGCCGCATCGAGGACGGATATGTTGAGCTAGCTGTCGCGGTATATGGCAGAGGAGTGATGTTCATAATTATCGGTAACAAATGCGGATTGGTCAAGACGAGATTAGAAGAGATTGGTAAAGGTGCCGGGAAATCCTGTATCGGCACAGATCTCGAGCTTGCGCTCTCTTGCGATTGCAGTGAACTTGCAAATAACTGAAAGAGGGAGATGAGAGTCTGGTCCTGATTACAGGCGCATGACCATAAAAGACCAAGTAGTTGCGAATCCGGTATACGTGCGGAACCGGGGGACGAAGAGTCAACACCCATATCGGTATTAAGAACGTGGCCTTCAGTCCGTTCAGGGTAGCAAAGAGCTCTTAAAGCCGGCTCGTAGGCTGACCAGCCTCCGCGATTCTATGAGTCGAGCCTTGATTTAGAGTTCCGCCACATTAACGCCCGAGAGCAGGACTCACATCAAAGTATATACGGTTGTATTCATTGGATAGACAGCAATGGAGGACCGATAATAATTTAGACAAAACGAAGACTGGAGAGACATCTTGTTCCTGTGGAGTGCTTTCGTTGCCTCGAGGAGTTTCAACAGAGTCTTTTGCATCCTCGAGCTTCAGTCCTTTCATTGCTTCGATTTGCGGCTCAACATCGGATGGATGAGCTTGACTTCGGACTTCGAGCTTCGATATTGTGTTGGCGGCCTTTAAAGTGCTCTCGAATCCACCTTCTGTCCTGAACATCGTTTGTCGAATTCGAAGAGTGGATGGAAAGTCAGCGGCGGGCGTGGTGACATGACCTTCCGTCTCAGGAAGCCTTATCAGACACCCGAGCTGAGACAAAAGCTGTAGAGCGATAGATACGTTTTATTCAGCTTTTCATCATTAAGCGTGTATTGCATGAGGCTCACTGCATCCAGGGCTGAAAGATTATGGACGTAATTGCCCTCGCCGTCCTCCGCCCACTCCTTGAGTGCTGAAATCGCCCTTTTAACCTCCCAGTCGTCCTCGTTCGCATCCCTGCTCATCTCCTCGACATCAGAATCAGTGACTGCGTCTGCCTTCGGTACAGCTGCTCGTTCTCCCGACGGATCTGCTTTCGATGCCGTCGCGGAAGACCGGCGTGTTTGCGTCGTCGATGCTGGTGAAGGGGATGCAAGCGCATCTTTGAGGAGACGGAACATGGCGTGCTGAGTTCAAGCCATCCAGAGGTAGGTCAGGCGATATTGACGCTCAAATGTAAAATGGCCTGTCCTTGGCCTGATATGCAGCGACTGGCAGACTGCGCCGGCGAGGTTCCCTTTATGCCCCGCATTCATCATCAGTCCGATCATGCGATATGCTTCCGGGCTACGGCTTGTCAACGTCAGCATTCTGCTAGTTGTGATTGGTTCTGAGGATCGAGGTAATAGCGTTGCGGTAATGCTTCATTGTATAACACCTTACAGGGACTGCCGTAATGTTGTGGGCACAACAGGGAAGAGCACATAGACGGTATAGCAAGAAGCAGTAGGACGAAGACAGGAACGGACAAGAGAAACTGGGCGACGGTTACAGAAAACCACGTCATTCCGCGCTGATTCGAGCCTAGCGTTTTTTCGATCCCGTAGCGTTTGACGCAACTATATAAACTTGACGACCACAGGTATTCTCCGAGCCGTCCATACCCCTGTCTCTCGTGCAGAGGTCTCCAACCTCTACAGCGCTGAGAATCGTAAGTTTTCCATTTCCTTGGCTCTGCCTTCTAGTCCTCATCCGACCTCCTCAGCAACACGTCCAAAGATGACATCAAACTTAACAGAACAATCCAACTCCTAGTGATCGAATCAGATCACTATGAGGAGATACGTTTACACATGATCTGATCGTACGGCTTCGCAGCCTTCTCTGGCGTCGGATCCGGCTGGGATGAAGGTGGTGTTCAAGTTATTCGATTAAACTGAATGCTGATCAAAACCCTCCCCTATAGGACGTTGAAGTTTATTTCAAGTTGACCGTATTGGGCTCGAGTTCTCTGTGTGAAATAGACAGGCTCCGATCAATATAATACAAAGAGTAAGCATCTCATCTTCCTGTAATAGAAAGTCGGGCCGTTCGACAGGACTTCAAGGATGAAAACTCTACCCGATGGGCGGACCTATTTATGACCCAATCCTCAAGTCTCTCCGGAGGCTTGCAGGGGGTTTGAGGACACACATGTGTAATTTGCATCGTGGAATACTGAGCAAGCTTGTCGACGCGGAAGCTGTTATTCGAGCCGAGAGGAAATCCAACTGTTTACCGCGACATGGACTGATCCGGAACTCTGTCTTAGATAATGTCTGATTCATCTTCTCCGCCTACCCTCTCGGTTCTAACCCTCAACGTATGGGGTCTCAAGTTCATATCCAAAGATCGTACCCCTCGCATCGCCGCAATCGCGGAATACCTCGCGACACATGCAGAAGCAACATCACTTCCCGGTACTGGCTTCGACATTGTTTGTCTTCAAGAGTGCTGGGTCCAAAAAGACTTTGAAACCATCAAAGCGAGGTGTAAAACGGTCTTTCCGTATTCGAGGTATTTCCACACGTACGTTTCATCTTCCTTCTTTTTCTTGCAGTCTTTCCTCTTGGGTATCGTTAGAAGTGTTTTTTTCCGTTGTATCCCGAGTGTAGCGGGTCCACGTCGTTGTATTTGGATGTCATTTCCCTTTTCGGAACAATGGCGCTCATATGTTGCCTTGTTTCTTATGCACTACCATTTCCCGTCTCCCGTATCATATATTTCCTTCCGCAAAATAGCGGCGCCCTTGGTTCAGGCTTGGCCATTCTCACCAGATACCCTATCATCTCTGCTCAAGCGCTACCATACTCTCTGTCGGGCTTGCCGCTCGCGGTCGTCGCAGGTGACTTCTTTGTGAATAAGGCCGCAGGGAATGTGGTCGTTTTGCATCCTGAATTGGGCGAAGTTGAAGTTTGGAACACACATGTGAGTTTGCGGATCCATTTTTGGAAACTGGAGAAAACTTCATGGGTGGTTTCAAACGTATACATGCAATCGCTGATCTGAATGACTTCGTTGCGGTATTAGATGCACGCAGCCGGCGAAGGTGGACCGCAGACTCAACAGGCTCATCGAATGGCTCAAGCATGGCAATTGGCAAACGCAATCCGTGCTGCAGCAGAGAGAGGGCGATATGTCATCGCTGTATGTCTCTGAGTAGCTCTATTGCGTTGGTCTAGCGCAACTAAACTCGCTTCTATTAACGGAATCCAGTCTGGCGATTTTAATTCCTCGCCACAATCACTGCCTATCGCCATTCTTCGGGATCAAGGCTGCACTCTTGACTCTTGGCTCATGACCCATCCGGAATCCCTAACTGCATCAGTGCCCGAGACCGACGAGGACGGCATCCGGTACCTCGGCATGACTTGTGACAATTACATCAATAGCTATTCCGCCGGAAAACCTCTGGTTGACGAGGCGAAAAAATGGAAGGGCAAGAGACTCGATTATATTTTTTACCGAGGACCAGATGTGGCCAGACGAAGGCCCTTGATGTGGTCATTTAAAGGCCGAGGCAACCACTCTGGAGACGGCCAATACCACGATGACAAGTCAGGCCATCCTTCTCGCCGAACGAATCCCAATGATCATGTTCGCCATCTGGAGGAAGGTTCTCCAATTGCAGAATCCATGGAATCTGCGCCGATTCTCTCTTGCCAGTCTTGCCGAGTCGTATTGACAGACCTGGTCCCCGGCCAATCGTTCTCTTACTCGGATCACTTTGGTCTGCTTGCCACCTTTGCGATTCTGCCAGCGGATAAAGCCAATGACCCGCTCACCAACCCAGAAGCGCCGCAGCACCGACCACTGCCGACCGAGCACGACGGAACCGCTCCGCTGGTTCAGATAGCGTCCAATGAGGCTTCTGGATCTGGTTCTCAAGTTTTGCGAACGAAACAAGAGGCTTCCAGTCGACAGATTGCTGTAAATGCGTTCCTGCACTCACCGACAAAGGCAGAAACAATTCGAACCGCTATCGATATTCTCAACTTGTACTCTCGAATCTCTGCACGCAACTCCAGATTTCACCTCCGAATGTTCGCCTTGGCCATCTTTGCATCAGTAGCTTTGATTGTTTCTTCCGCTTGGCAACCCAAGTCTTACATTCAGCCGATATGGACGCTATTGGGTGTTGCAGCGGGAGCTTTGGGCTCAACAATGCTATATGTTGGCTTTGTTTGGGGTCGCTGGGAGGCGAACCTACTCAAGGAGGTTATCGATCAGATGGAGCTGGATCAGGCAGTCGCCGAGTTGGAGATTGAGGCAAGACGATAGGGGGCAATCATCGGCGGAGCATACGCCCGGAGTATGGAAGTGGTTCTAGCATAACGAAACAGTCACTCATTCGTTGTAGTGAAATATCCCTAGCAGACAGATAAGGAAAGGACACAGTTGTATGCAT
Organism: Naganishia randhawae; assembly: GCA_013461525.1. Taxonomy (NCBI): domain Eukaryota; kingdom Fungi; phylum Basidiomycota; class Tremellomycetes; order Filobasidiales; family Filobasidiaceae; genus Naganishia; species Naganishia randhawae. The sequence continues at coordinate 25,201 of JABRPJ010000143.1, forward strand.
ATTATAGCGAATTGACAAGGATAATAGCTTTGTAGTAAAAGAAGTACCCAACCTTGCGCGAGGCCGGATTTTTCTTTATGCGAGTTCCCTTTCGTCTCATCTCACTTATACTTGAAAACCATTCATACAGGGCCACTGCCATTACCAATTCACCATGGAAAATGACATGGAGCAAAGAGCCAGACTGCGCCGCGACAAACCATGTTCTGGCTCATAATAGCCAGATTCAACAAGGAGCAGCAAGCCACATTCATTCTAGTGCGAAAATGGCCCTTTACAACATAACGCGCGTGCAGGCTTAATGCGCCTGAACGCGAAGCCGCTTGACGAGCCATACCAGGTTTGGCTTGAGAAGCCAATTTAGGATCCGGCGTCGTCCACTTTGGTACAACATGGCTTCTGGAGTCAACACGGCTTAGCTTTGGTCACACTCCGACTTTGTATTGTTTCTCTACTACCGCCATACTGTACTGGACATAAAGGATGTCCTGGCGCGCTAAAATCATTGCATCCGCTGTCCTGAGTGAATGTCCTCACTCGCGGGGGACAAGGGACAAATGTCCTCGAGTTCCAGAAATAGTGCTAAGGTCTCAGGACTTAACGTAGGTTCAAGCAGAATCTATTCTAAGTCATTGTAGAGCTTCTGGCGACATTTTGGCTCTGTAGTGCTTCCATTATGGACAAAGCTATGAATAATATTGAGGTTCCAAAGCCTGTAAAAGGTCCGATGCTGTCCTTCTTCCGGCCCATCAGCAAGGCGGACTACGACAAACAGCGCGCAGCTGCGGCGGAGCTCCTTCGGGAGAAGACTCAAGAACGAAGGCTTCACAACCAGGTGATTGCCACCCAGCACGCTCAGAAGGTCCGGGAAAAGGAGAGAACTCGCAAGGCCAGGTACCGGGCTACTAAGAAGGAGTCAGGGGGGACGACTCTGGACATCAAGCTAGGAGAGGGGAAAAAGGAGAAGAAGAGAGGGGAGGTGGAAGAGAAGGCAACTGTTGGTGAGGAGGAGGCGGAGAATGTAGCATCCCTGTTGCGAGAGGGAGAACTGTCGCCTGATAGTCTTCAGGCTCAGATCGTAAGTGGCTGCATAATATATTTAGTTGTACAAGTTACCTTAAATATTAGTGGTACAAATCTAATACGTATCCTTCTTTCGCCTTGAGCTAGATGGAAGAAGCTACAGACCCCCTGATCCTTGACATGCAGGCTTCAGGGGAACTCTCGCCTGACTCGCTGGGGAGACAGATGTTGGAGGTGAGAACAGACTCCCTGTAGATGAGTCTGCACGCCTCTAAGACGTCTTGCGTAGTTGCCAGATCCAACAGAAGAGAATACGGCCCCCCTAAACGGCAGGACGAACAAGGCCCCGAAAAAGACCAAGAAAGAAAGTGAAACGAGGAAGAACTGGAAGGAAGGAACGACCTGGTTCTTGATAGATCTTGCCGCAAAGAAGGTACGTAGCTCACCATCTCCTGAGTAGCTTTAGCTTATATCTATACTCGTCAGGTTGGATTTACCGGAAGGCAGATCGTTCGATACCTTCAAGCCCTATATCCCGATCTTTTCCAAGACCTCCATGTCAAGACAGTAAACAGATGGATAGACTACGAAGCACGTCCTGTGGGATGGAAGGCAACTCATCTGGAGCTAGTAGCCACTTGCCAAAGACAGCGACCAGGGCCCGGGAAGGAGAAGTTATTCGTAAGTACGCTCCCTCAGGTTTCCCTTGGTCCGCTAATGAACCCAAGGCGTATTCAGGCTCCATATCCTGGCCTCACTCAGGCTATCAACGCCCAGCTCCTGGACCTCCGGGGGGGGCAGGTTTATCCGTCAGCATCCACACGGCCATTGCGATTATCTCCAGCCACGTCGAGATCATTGCACCAGAGCTATTCAAGACGGGTTGGGACTGCAACCAGAAGTTCGTCCAACGGTACCTCAGAGACGAACTCAATTGGACTTGGCGAGCGACGACTACAGCCCACGACAAGAAGAATGACGGATGGGAGGCGAGCTGCAAGGAAGCTGTCCTGCGAATCATTAGCACAATGCGCCTATTCAATATCCCTCCATCACTCGTCGTCAACGGCGATCAAACATCAATGTCGCTGTTCCCGGCGGAGGATCAGACTTATGCTCCAAAGGGGAGCAAACAGGTGGCCGTGATTGGGAAGGAAGATAAGAGGCAAGTAACACTTCTGGTCGCCTCGGCTATGGATGGCATCTTCCTTCCCTCTCAAGTCGTTCACAAAGGGAAGACGGATCGGTCACTTCCCTCAGCATCGGCTCGGAGGCCAAGTGAAGAGCTAGGGGTGCGCTTCGTCAGAAACGAGAAGAACCACTGGTCAAGCTTCTTAACCACCAAGCAAGTGAGTCCAAGCCTGGAACTTCAAACTTTAGCCAACATGAGCACTGATCCGTCATTGTACTTCGTAGTGGATCGAAGACATTATAATTCCCTATGCAAACGAGGTCAAACATCACTCCAGCTTGCCAGCAAATCAGCCCATGATCTTGTACATCGATTGTTGGGCAGTCCATAGAGGAGAAGAATTCCGCAACTGGATGGCCAGCAACCACCCCTGGATCCTCATCCGCTTCGTACCGGCAACCTGTACTGGCGTCTTGCAGCCTGCTGATGTTGGTTTGCAAAGGATCATCAAGCACAACCTTCGTGTGAGTGGCAACAGCTTTTTTCCTCGGCCTGCGACTGAGTTAAGCCTTCCTATGCTCCCTAAAGCGTTCCTTTCAGGCTTGGCTCAAGACTTTGCTCATCCAGCTCCGGCAGGAGCAGCCCGGTGTCGACACTTCCGCCATCTTCCACGCAGCTACATCTGGCCCGAAGTTGAGGGAGGCGATTCCCCAATTCATTTACACCATGCAGCACTACATGAAAACCCAACCAGAGATCGTGCGCAAGGTAAGACCGATGTCATGAGTATTCAATGGTGCACTTAGTACTGAGCCATGCTTCTGCTAGTCTTAGACTAAGTGAGAGATAGACGGTATCTCCCTTGAGCCAGACTTCTGTTCATCACAGGCCGGATGGGCAGCTTTGGCTTCCTACTGTATGGCGAATCCACCCTTCGCTCAATCTTGTAACATGGCTGGTGCCCCCGCCGTGGCCGAAAATGCTGAGTTGCCCGAAGACCGCATCGACGATGATGTGGACAACTTAGAAGACGATCTGAACCAGGAGACTGACGAATATGCAGCTTCGTTACTGCTCGGATTTGCCAACCAAGCTGTTTAAGCCTCTCCCTTGTAGTATGTATTTGTTCTCTGTGCACTTTGAAAATAATCTCCCATGACATGCATCTCTTCTCCAAGTGTATCACTATAACTATAAGGTAGTTTGTGCGTACAAGTTTGAGTGAGCCGTCCTTGACTCCAACCACATCATAGCAGACGATGCCCATCAATCTTAAGAATGACCAGCTACATGCCTGCATCACATCACTGATCACGGCACGAGCCGCGTCTTGAGCTACGTTTCCCTCTAGCCCCGCTGACCACCTAGGCCACCATAGTCAGCTAGTAGGTCTAGTACCTCATGCAGCCGTCAAAAATTATCTTCCACCCTCGTAGTACCCTGAAGCTTACACCCGGCATATCTGGTGTCGACAGCGACTTGCAGCACAAGAGTTTGGATGGTCCAACAAAGCAAAAAAAGGGGAACAAAAGTCCTTCCTTCACTGATATTCGATCTCACGAACGCGAGGCTGAAGTCGTGCTGGGTTGCTACCGACCCTTATTTCCCTGTTCCTATTCAGCCTTGCAATACCCTCTTCGTGTATAGTATTCCCATGTCCTACTTCATCCCCTTAGTTCTTTCCAGCATTCAGCCATGTACCAGAAGCAGCCAGTGCCTATAGAGCCCACTGCCCACTTTGTGTACGACAAGCTTGCCATTATAACAGCATTCTCTCCTGAAGTCTAGAATGTTCTGAGCCCATCTTTCGCAACCATTCGTTTGAGTCTGCCCTTATTCAGGGTTGACTGAAGTTGAATGGTCTTGAAACAAATCCTGATCGTTAAGCTAAACCTTAGACAGGCTTTCTTAATGTTCTAGGTTCAGGCTCATACACATTAGAGTACTAAAGATAATTGACCCTACAACTTTCCCTATCCTTATTCAGGACCGGTAGTCGTTGAATCCGT
>JABRPJ010000144.1:0-29002 GCA_013461525.1 Naganishia randhawae
CCCCTATTTATTGAAAACAGGCAAAGACTAAAGACTAAAGACTAAAGACTAAAGACTAAAGACTAAAGACTAAAGACTGAAAAGATGAGAAACAAGTAAAAATAAAAAAAGAGAAAGAGTAAGTCAAATGTAGAAGTGGCTAAACCAAATGAGGGGATTAAGATAGTAGATTATTAATAAGGCATGATATCAAAAGCAATAAGAATACTTGGAACTAGGATTACTAATGCGATTGCAATTGGCAGTAGTCCAGTCCAACAGAATACCATAAGTCCATCGTATCGCATTCGAGGTAATGTTGCCCGGAACCATACGAATAGGAAGGTAAATAGACATGTTTTTAATCCAAGAACAATACTTTGTAGGTTTACGAATGTGTCATTAATGAATAATTCAGGCATATTGTACCCTCCAAGGAATAGAATGGCGCTTAGTGTTGACATTAGAACGATGCTACAGTATTCACCTAGGAAGAAGAACACGAAGATCATACCGCTGTGTTCAGTAAAGAATCCAGCAACCAGTTCACTTTCGGCCTCAGGAAGATCGAATGGTGTACGGTTAGTTTCTGCTAAGGCTGAGATGAAGAAGATAATGAAAATAGGTAGTAATGGAACAATGTACCATACTGATTCTTGAGCTTCAATAATAGTTGTAATGTTGAATGAACCTGTAAGAAGAATAACAATAAGAATTGCCGCGCTTAATACTAATTCGTAACTAATCATTTGGGCTGTTGAACGTAGTGCACCTAAGAAAGCATATTTAGAGTTTGCACTCCATCCGGCAAAAAGTACTCCATAAATACCAATAGATGAAATAGCTAATGTGTATAGAATACCTAGTGAGAAGTCTGAAATTGTAAGACCTGCTCCGAATGGAATTACTCCCCAACCTAGAAGACTGAAGATTAGTGTAATAACAGGTGCTAGGAAGAATAGACTACGTGTTGAGTGTGATGGTACAACTGTTTCTTTAACTACTAACTTCAGGGCGTCGGCAAATGGTTGTAGTACTCCGTAGTAACCTACTTTGTTTGGACCTACTCGTCGTTGCATAGCTGCTAGTGTTTTCCGTTCAATAATTGTCATGAACGCTACCGCTAGAAGAATTGGTACTAGAACAATAACTACTTCTAGTAAGTTGTAAAGTGTTGTAAGCATAACGTTGGTAAATTAAAAATAACTTAATGCCATAACAGCAAAGTAAGGGGGGAATATCACATTCCAAGTTTTCCATTAATAAAGTAGTGGAAATGCTAAAGAACTAAACTAACTATATAGCACTATGATTGGCTATCTAACCATGAAAGGTATTTTTCTAGAGATACAGCTTCTACACAGATTGGCATAAATCCGTGGTATACTCCACAAATTTCTGAACATTGTCCGTAGTATAGACCTTCTCGTTGTACTAATACAGATGTTTGGTTTAGTCGACCAGGTGTACAGTCAATTTTTAGACCTAGTGCCGGAACAGCAAAATCGTGAATTACATCAGCTCCTGTTACAATGAATCGAATGTGTGTATCTACAGGAACAACAACTCGGTTATCTACTTCAAGCAGTCGTAGTTGTCCTTCTTCTAGATCAGTTTCAGGAATCATGTAGCTATCGAATTCGATACTTTCTCCGTCTTCGTTAACGAAATCGCTATATTGGTAAGTCCAGTACCATTGGTGTCCAACTACTTTAATAGTCATTGATGGTGACATTACTTCATCCATTAGATACAGTAGTTTGAATGAAGGGAAAGCAATAGCGATAAGGATAAGTGCTGGAGTAATTGTCCATACTAATTCAATTAGTGTTCCGTGGTTTGCGTATTTGTATACAATAGGTGATGCGTTAGCGCTGAAGTTAACAACTACTGAACCAATCATCCATCCTACACCTACGAAGATGATTACTAGGTAGAAGAAAATTGAACTGTGTAGTTCTGTAATTCCTTCAAATGTTGGTGATGCACCGTCTTGGAATGAAATTTGCCAAGGTTCTGGAGCATCGTTATAAACAGTACCGATTAGGGGCCAGTTAATTAGTGATAGTAAATTTGACATAGAATTTAAAAATTTATCATGTTTTTAACTTATCTTCATAATAAAATTATAGAAAAGATATAACTAATGATTTGAGAAAATAAGAAAAAAAGGTCTATTGTTTAAATAACTAGATCTTTTCACTTTTTTTTCAATGAAAAACTAGAAATTAAGGAATAGAGGACTCGAACCTCTGCATCTACTGTGTAAAAGTAGCGCTCTACCCTTGAGCTAATCCCCTCATCATTTTTTATTCCATTTTCCCGGAAAGAAACAAAAACAGAATTAAAAAAACATTAACGCCCTACTGGAATCGAACCAATACTAACTATTTCGAAGACAGTTACACTACCATTATGTTAAAGGCGCAGTCCACTACATAAAAAGTAAAAACTACTTCTCTCATTTTACTTTTCCTCAGATTCACAAAAGAAAGAAAAAGGGTATCGCTTATATTAAAAATAATATAGCGAACAAGCAATCCTATAACAATAGATGTACAAGTGATGAGACTTGAACTCATACAGCGTTTTGCCACTCGTACCTAAAACGAGCTTGTCTACCAATTTCAACACACTTGCTATTCTTTTATCAGGACCATTACTATCTGCTGACAATACCTACTTATAACCTCTACTTTTCACTTCATTTTCATTTTTAAAAAAAAAGAAGGGGATTAGAGATAGTAAATACTATGAGTATAGAACTAGGAATGAGATCATTAGGGCGAATACAGGCATAATAATGAGGTTACTACTCCAATAGGTTACACTATTGCTTAGACTATGTCATCAGTAAGCTATTCTTACCGTCAAAGTATTTAGTCGTTGAACATCTGTATCTCTTTTTTTATATAAAAAAAAATTAAAGATGCTGCAAATTACCAATCAAATCTACTAACTTTTTTATGGTTTTCTTGCATACTTTTTGATTTATACTGGATTATACGCTTAGTCCAGTTGCTTCTGCTAGGGCGACAAATAAATTATGTGCTATTTATGCTCAATAATTTCCACTATTGTTTAGACTATATCTTCAGTATTACTACCGCTGAATATTCTTGGTGTGAACACTAGTCGTTGAACGAACACTAAAGTTTTCGCTGCAGATTGTAATATTTATACTTTCTGCATTAATTCAGTTATAAGGACTCTCCTATTAATCCTAGAATGGCAAATGAGAACAGTTGACCTCGTAGTGCTGGGTTTCGAGCTGTTGAGGCGATTAGTGATGAGAAGATTGAACCGATACCGATTCCCGCTCCTGTTAGCCCAATAGCTGCTAGACCTGCTCCAATGTATTTTGCTGCTGCTAACATTTGAAAAGTTAAAATTTTACACCTGTACGAAACAGATTAGGGAACATAGTGGGAACTTCGTATATTTTATTTAATAAAAAGAAACTTAGTTTATCCATTCTTTTAACTTTTTTCTTCCCTATTATAACTAAGAGAGAAAGAAAGAATTTAGCCTCGTGAACAAACAAGTCATAAAAAGCACTATCATAAACACTATCATAAATACCTCTAATCACAAGATACAAAGAGGATAGGGGATTAGATGTATGATTATTGTAATTATCGAATTACTGGCGCTCGAATAGCTGATCGGTGATCTGTGAAGTATAGGGCCCCTTTACCGAATTCGTATACGAATCCAACTGTTAGAACTACAAAGAAGATTACAGCAATTACAAATCCATAAGTAGAAACATTGTAAAGTGTTACTGCTAATGGGTAGAACAGGAGAATTTCTAGGTCAAAGATAAGGAATAGGATACCAACTAGGTAATATTGAATAGAGAACGGTGCTCGAGTTTGCCCGTATACTGGTGAGAATCCACATTCGTAAGGAGTTACTTTTTCTGTGTCCGGTTTGTGAACAGCTAGAAGAACGTTAAGTACCAGAAGAATTGCTACTAAAACTGGTACGAAGAAAAATAATACTGTTAATGCGTTCATTATGCGTTGAATAGTGATAGAGCCAGAAGATGTGTGCTATTTAAGATAAATGATGGTTTGAACACAAATAGTGTAATTGCCAGGGTTAATGTTGCGATAGTAAAACTATGAACGCTTGTAATGTAAGGTGCTGTTGATTGAGATTCTTGGCCTTCGTTATTTGAGAAGTGAATTACTCGCACGATTCGAAGGTAGTAAGCGGCACTAATCACACTTACAATGATTGCTACAAATGACATAAAGTAGTATCCCGCATGTGTTGCTGAGTATAGAATCATTTGTTTTGCAAAGAATCCCATTAGAGGAGGAATTCCGGCCATTGAAAATAGACATGCTGCTAGTGAAAGTCCTAGTAGTGGATTTGATCGGAATTGACCTTTAAGTTGTGAGATAAATTGAATATCTGTACTTTCGCTTGATGCTTTTCTTGTTTGACTAATTACATAACCAAAAGCTAATAAGATTAGGAAAGCGTTAAGGTTTGTAATTGAGTATTGAATAAGGTAAAAAATAAATGATTCAATTGATTCTTCTGTGTTAATTGCTAGAGCTAGAAGTAGGAAACCAACGTGTGAAATTGTACTGTATGCAAATAGCCGTTTAATTCGGAATTGTGCTAATCCTACTACTGTACCAATAATTAGAGAAAGCATTGATGAAATTAGAAGTAGGTTTTTCCATACATTGAATGTAACTGATGGCATAAATGATAATGTAATACCTGAAAGCCCTGTTTGTAATTCTAATAGGAATACTAGGATAGAGATTTTTGGCATAATTGTAAGCCATGTTGTTACGATTGTTGGAGTTCCGTCATATACATCAGGTGCCCAGTTGTGGAATGGTGCTGCGGCAATTTTGAATAGGAAACCTACTACGGTGATTGTTAGACCAATTGTTACTGGACCTGTAATGCTATCATCTGAGCTTACTGATAGAAGACTGTAAATACCTTCGAAACTTGTTAATCCTGTATATGCGTATACTAGAGCTGAACCAAGAAGAATTAGACCTGATGAAAGACCACCTAGAAGGAAATATTTTAGTCCGGCACTAGTAGCTGATTCTGAGTCTCGGTATAGAGCAGCAAGAATGTAAACAGCGAATGACTGTAATTCAATACTTAAGTACATAGAAACAAGATCAGCACTAGAAATTAAGAATGTAGCACCACATGTAGTAAACAGAACAATTAATGAATATTCTGGAATTGTTGGTACTGACACATTTGTACTAGTATTAGCAGATAAAGAAACAAAATTAGCAGGTGACCAAGGCATAATTACGAATGCGGCGATCACAAAGATAAATGTATCAATTACTTGTGATAGTGAAGTTACTTGGAATAGACCACTATAAATACTTACACCTGATCCAATAGCTTGAATATAGCTAGCATTAAATGATAATGCTGCGGCGTAAAGTAAGATGATAGAAGTTACCCGAATTAGAAGAAGAGGAGAAATACGAACTGTAGGAAGCGCTACGGCCATCATTAGAGAAAAAATTCCTAATACAAGCATTGCTATTTCACTCTACTTTTTCTTTCACTGACACTACACTTCTCATTTTAGTGTTTTTAATTTCATGTTTTCTCCTTATTATTTTATTTTTTGAAGTAAGTAAAAACAAACAATAAAAAGAACAGGAAATAGAGAATAAAAATGAGATAAATCCTACTCCTACGGCTACGAATGAAGAGACTTGAACTCTTACGTCTATAAGACAACTCATCTTAAGTGAGGCATGTCTACCATTCCATCACATTCGCTTAAATACCTGAAAGCCTTGATTTGTCCTCAGTTACTTTTACTCTAGCTTTTTCTTTTCCTGATTTCACAAAAGATCCTACGGCTACACTATATTTTCATGTTTGAAGCGAAGAGAGAATAGGGGATTAAGGTAAGGTGTTTATTTTACTCGGGTTACTAGGGGTAGTAATACAAGTGTTCCAATGTATAGTAGAATTAGTCCCATACTTCCTGTACTTAGGTCTTCTGCTCCTGGTACTAATGAAGTTAATAGAAGAGGTGCGAATAGTAAGAAGATGAATGAGATAAGTCCTAGCATAATGTATAGAGCGTAACTTGTAACTACTCCAGTGTCGTAGTTTGATACTGATTTACCGGCGTTAGTTAATACTGTAGAGAAACCATAAGGACCAAACAGTTCAATTACTCCACGATCTAGTACTTTAGAGAATACATATCCAAGGTGTAGACCTCCGTTAATGATGTATTGGTTATACACCACATCGAATAACCATTTACCATTAAAGAATTTGTATAGAGCGTTTCCTAGTGCGTTGTCTGTTAGGTTGATTGTAAATTGAGGTACAACATGGTATAGGTATAGAGCAGCTGCTGCACCACATACACTACCAATAGCAGGAAGAAGTTTGTATAGTTGTGGTAGCCCGAATTCTGCTTCTACTAGAGAAATGTGATCCGGGTGTTGGAATAGTGCTGTTGATAGGAAATCTGATCCAATACCTACAAACAGATCTTTTGCTACATAACCAAATACAATTGACATGATTGATAGGATTACTAGAGGAATTACGATGATTGTTGGAGCTTCGTGTGTATGTAGATAATCACCTTTTGGAGCATTAGGTACAGTGAAGAATGTTAGAGAAACCAGTCGTAATGAATAGAAAGCAGTGAACACCGCAGAAATAGTTCCTAACCAATATGCAATGTTACCACTTAATTCGTATTGTCCCTTAGCAACCTCTAAGATAAGATCTTTTGAATAGAAACCTGTTAGGAATGGGAATGCCATAAGTGATAATGAACCAATAAGAATAGCTGTGTATGTAAATGGTAAGAAGTTAACTAGACCACCAAGTCGTCGTAGATCTTGTTGATCTGCCATTGCATGAATTACAGCACCAGCAGCAAGGAATAGTAGTGCTTTAAAGACATAAAAAGGGAATTATTGTTAGATTATTTTCTCGGTTTTAGGTAGCTTAGCGATTAGATCAGAACTAAAGCCGATAGTAAGATTAAGCCGAGAATTTTAACAATAAATAATTTTATTAGACTATATCATGCATTATAATAATGCCGTGGAGCTTAGTCGTTGAAGTTCCCTTATAGTTTAGTTAATATAAGGTTTACCTGCTGATAACCTTGGTGTGCCGTCTCATTATACTGTGTACGATTAAAGTACACTTGAGACTAGGGTTTCTCAGCAATTTCCCACGTTTTACATGCGCTCAATAAAGCCTCTACGCATGGTTTACAAGGTGGAATAGAGCAACATTATACTGTGATAGTCCGACCGCCATAAATAGGTAACCCATTTGTGACATAGTACTGTAAGCAATTACTCGTTTAATATCGTTTTGTAATAGACCTGTTGTAGCCGCTACAAATGCTGTTAGTGCACCAACCCAAGTAATTACTACTAGAACAGTTGGTGAGTATTCGATTACTGGAGATGATCGAAGCATTAGGTATACCCCTGCTGTAACTAGAGTAGCTGCGTGAATTAGGGCAGATACAGGAGTTGGACCCTCCATTGCATCAGGTAGCCATGTGTGTAGACCTAGGTTAGCACTTTTAGCCATAGCTCCTAGAAGTAGTAGTAATCCAATGATTGTAATAGCTGTTTCGTTAATGAAAGGTGCTACGCTGAATACTGTTGCATAGTCAACGTTACCAAATACCCAGAAAATAGCGAAGAAACCAACACTTAGGAACATATCACCAACACGGTTAACTGTTAAGGCTTTGATACCTGATTTGTTAGCTTGAATTCGAGTGAACCAGAAGTTAATTAGTAGATATGATGAAATACCGATTCCCTCCCAACCTACAAACATGATTAGATAGTTATCACCTGCTACAAGAACAAGCATGAAGAAAGTGAACATTGATAGGTATGAGAAGAAACGTTGGTTATGAGGATCTTCCGCCATATATGAAATTGAGTATAGGTGAACTAGTGATGAAACAACTAATACGGGTAGAAGCATTGAAACAGTTAGGCTATCAAATAGGAATCCCCATGATACTAGCATAAATTCTGAGTCAATCCAACTAAATAATTCGATTGAAACAGATGAACCACATAGTCCAACTTCGTAGAATGCTACTAGAGCTAATGCTGCAGTAATCATTAATGAACCTGTTGTAATAATGTGTGCACCTGTAACACCGATTTTACGACCAAGAAGACCTGCAACTGCTGATCCAAATAGAGGTAGGGCAAGAATACTTAGATACATTTTACTATGATGCTGTAGAGATGTTACCTCTTAATCGGTAGTATGCAACAAGAATACCTAGTCCAATAGCGGATTCGGCACCTGCGATAGCAATAATGTAAATACTATATGTTTGTCCCGCAATATCATCGAAAGCATATGAACTAATCAGTACTAGAAGAGTAACAGCTAGAAGCATAATTTCGATTGAGATAATCATTAAAATGATATTTTTTCGGTTTAAAATGAAACCTAGAATACCAATTAAGAAAAGTACTAGAGATAGATTCATAGTAGTATATTTAATTCCTTATGGACAAGTATAACTTTTTGTCAGAAAAAAAGAAGTTAAATTAATAACTGACTTATCAACATACTATTTCTATGCGGATAATACAGACGAGAAAAAGCGGACTCGAACCGCCATAACCTTCCTTGACAAAGAAGTTCATTAACCAATTATGATATTTTCCCTATAGATATATTCTTTTATTTCTCCTACTTACCTTTCACTAGCTTTCATTCATTTTTCTTCTTGTAATTAGAAAAAGAACACTTCTACTTCGCCGAGCGACAGACACTCTTTTATTGTGATTTATTATGATTAATTATTGAAGAGGGGATTTGTGTTAGTTATTAATCAGCCGCAGGTTCCCCTACGACTACCTTGTTTCGACTTTAAACTAGTCAGTGATAGGTATTCGAACAACAAAGTTCATAGCACGAAATTGCTCCCGTATTTTGTAACCCTATCATTCTTCATACTTAGTCACTTCCCAGCCCATGACGAGCGGTTAGTACACCCAAGAGATAATATTCACCGCGTCGTGAAGATACGCGATTACTCGGAATTCCTACTTCATGGGGGCGAGTTCCAGCCCACAATTCGTACATTATCCTGTTTTGATGATTAGCTATTGCTTTCACTATAGCATCATTTTGTAGAAGGATCTTGTGGCACGTCTATAGCCCAGTCCATAAGGGCCATGAGGGTTTGTCATAGTCCTCGAGCTTCTTGTCGAAGTTAAATCACAGAATTAAATCTATGATGAGGATTGCGTTCGTTTATCGGAGTTAACCATACGCTTAACAGCACGAACTGACGACAACCATGCAACACCTGTGCAACATTCAAGGACTGGTAAGATTCTACGCGGATCATCGTATTAAATAACATGCTTCACTCCGTTTGCTCTCAGGCCGTCTAATTATTTGTATTTCGGTCTTGCGACTATACTTTACAGGTGGTAGATTTAATGCGTTTGCTATGAAACTGAAAAATATCAATCTCTAATCTACATCGTTTACAGTTGGGAATACTCAGGTATCTAATCTGTATCTATGCCCCAACCTTCGTACCTTACCGTCAGTTGTTAATAGTAAGTGGCCTTCGCCTTTAGCACTCCCCTTAGGATAATAAGATATCAGCCCTCCTCTAAGTATTGTACTTACCTCTTTTCAACTCTAGCCTAGGCCGGCTACGTACCCTTTACACCAATTCATTGTTACTATTGCTTGTAGAAGCCGTCTTACCGCTCTTGCTGGCACGGCAATTTAGATCTACTGCTAGAATAAAAATCATTATTCATTATTCGTTATCCAAGATAAACTTTAGGTCGCTCTTGGAATCTAGGTGGCGTGTTCTCGCTGGTATTTTTAGTACTGTGCGAATTGACAACGATTCATCACTGCTGCGCAACAAATGTTACTTTGGACTTTTTCATTTCCATTGCCGTATTTAAAACTTTCATTCTATACTACTCATCATCGGCTTGTTGGGCCATTACCCCTCCAACTACCTATTGAGCTACTAAGCAAATCTCTAAACGGATAATTAATCCTTATACGCTGTTTCTGCGGTTTTAAAGGTATCGTTCTCAGTATTTCCTGGCCGGTACGCTATGATCAATTAAGACCATTAAACTAGCATGTGTTAATCCCCTAGATAGCAATCAGTATGCACCATAATCAAATGCTTTCTAATATTTGTTACTTACTCTCAATCATGAATAGGTAACATTCAGATTAAGATATGCTTAATCCTTATTATATAACTTAACTTTATAAGCTATTGTTCTTGACTTTCTCTCATCAAATTAATAAAGAGGAAAATAATAGTTATAAGTACTCAGGATCGAACTGAGATCATCTACTTGGAAGGCAGAGGCACTAACCATTGTACTATACTTACTCTCGGTATATTTATTATTAAAAAAAGCCGATACTATTCTTTTATTCTTTTTATTATGTTTTATATCACTCATTTCAGGAAAAGAACAAAACAAAACAAGTCAATGCCAAAAAAATCAAATGGCTAGAATATTTGTACATGGTCGCGCCGCGAATAAACAGTTTATTCTTTGAAAAATGACAAGAGCGAGAGGAATCGAACCCCTACAAACAACTTTGGAGGTTGCAATACTACCGTTATACTACGCTCTTATATATTACATCACTTTTATATATATAAATTAATAATTCTTACCATGATTATCAAAAAAACAGGTATATCAGTAATTTAATAAAAGTATGGATAAGTTTATTTGAAATAAAACTTGTCCATGCACTACAATAATAATCTTTAAAATAAAATAATCCCTATTTAATCTATCCTTTTGTTTCCCTACTCTTTTTTTTTTTCTTCACTAATTTATCTATTCTTTTTCTCAGTGAAATAGTAATGTGCAGTGCAATAATGAAAGCAGTGAAAAATGAGGTAAGAGCATTATGAAACAGTTTACCTTTTGAAAAATAACAAGTGTAAGCAATCGATAATTAATAACATAACATGGTCAAGAAAAACCGATTTTTTTTAGCGCTTATGTGTTTAGGAGGTAACTTCAAACCACAACATAAGACAATTTGAGCAAATCACAAGAAGGTAATGGAACATATTACAATTTTTTAAAAAAAAATAATAGAAAGGGAGTATGCAAAGATTTAATCAATGATATCCTGTTTATCAAGCCAATCGTTACCGACAAACATATTATTCTCTGTGACAAGTTACTAAGTGAAAAAGTTACCCTACCTATTCCTATGAAAGAAACACCTGCTGTACTGGCTTATGATACTATTGCCTCTACAAAATACGGACCTGATATTACAAAAGTACCAGGTTGTTACCGTATTTTTGATTCTAGTCGTAGTTATGTAGGTCAATCTTTACATGTTGGGGCACGAGTCTGGGATCATACTAATAGAAACAATACTAAAGGTACTATTAGTAATTGGATGTCAGAACTTAAATGCGAAAACAAGGGATTAGTAGAACTATATCGGGTACCTATTCAATCTCGTTATGATGGTCTAAGTTTAAGAGAATTTCTATGTGTTCTAGAAATGTATCTGTTTCTAATTCATGATCCTACTGAAAACCGCATCTTAGTAGCTACACCAGGCAAAATGAAAGTACCAGATAACGTAACAAAGTAATTTTTTTTTAATCCCCTTTATTACTCTAATTAGTGGTTTCTGTTTAGAAAACCTATATATTGAATATTGTGGTAGACTAGACTAACTAGTAATATGGGTAGGTGTGTGGTTTAGCTATCCTTTTCATCAGGAAATTAACTTACCCTTATATTGGCATTAGTATTTTGCTTGGTACTAAAAAAAAAACTTCAAATTACAATAGGGAATCACTAGAAAATGAGAAGTTGAGGAATAAAAAGATAAAGTTTCAATGAGGGGATTAAGATGAAGTGAAATAGAAGAGGATTATTATTTATCTGTTGTAGATCGAAGACATAATGTAATCGGACCTAACATTGCTAGAAGAAGAATAATACTTGCTAGAAGTAACCACATTGAGCCGTAAGTGTAAAGACCTTGACCAATTGCTTCGATTTGTACAAAGTTCACAAAGCTGTTATCTGGAGTAATTCCGCTATAGCTAATATGTACATTGTTTTCTTGGAAAGCTGGAGAAGAAGAAAGGAATAGTAAGCTATTTAAGTAGTTGAATACTCCAAGGGGTAATCCAGCTAGAGGACCAGAAGTAGCAGCTGAAACAGTATTACCTGGCACAATAGAAAGAATTTCAAAGAAGAATAGTGATCCAACAATAAGACCTAATGGTAAGTTTTTAGTATATTCTCGTCCAACTGAAACAATTTCAGTGATTCGAATGTTAAGCATCATAACTACGAATAGGAACAGGATAGCAATAGCTCCAACATAAACAATTAGGTAAGAGATTCCAACGAATCCAACACCTAGTAGTAATAGATAACCTGCTGCGTTAATAAATACAGAGATTAGGAATAGTACAGAAATAACAGGGTTTTTGCTAGTAATAACAAGAATACCTGAAACTACTGCACCAAACGCTAGTAAGTCTAATAAGAAGTTGTTCATAGTATTAATATTAAAATGACAGAAAGGCTACATTGTTATAATTATATTACAATGTTTACTTAGCTACAGCTCACTATCTCTTTTTCTTGTTTTCTCATTTTTCAAAAAATATAAAGAAGAAGATAAGATATTTGCTTTTTCCCATTTTTAGAAACAGGAAATCAGGTAAATAATACAAGCCATTATCCATTAGGTCGAGCTACTGCTGCCTATGTCGGCATTACCGTAAAAGCCGCCAGGAGGAATCGAACCTTCTTCTTTGCATTAACAGTGCACTGCTCTAACCGTTGAGCTATGGCAGCTATATCATATATATTCATTTTTTCTTCATCACAATAAACAATAAAAAGTAACTTACACCACTAACACAAGTCAAAGGCAATAAACAATAATAAATATAGTGTATTGTGACTATATTTTCATAAAAAGGAGAGAAATTATGTTATGTCACTTCTGTTTTTTTGTCACGAGATCAGGTGAACAGGGTTCGAACCTGCACGATCTTACTCCCAAAGTAAGCG
Source organism: Naganishia randhawae (assembly GCA_013461525.1). Lineage (NCBI taxonomy): Eukaryota > Fungi > Basidiomycota > Tremellomycetes > Filobasidiales > Filobasidiaceae > Naganishia > Naganishia randhawae. Next base: position 13,092 of record JABRPJ010000144.1, read on the forward strand.
CCAAACCACTAGGCTTCCACCTGTAGTACATATAACATTCTTTTACTTGTGTTATCGTATACTATTTTCTCAATCCAGAATAGAATATAAATTCTATGCAATTTACTAGGCAATCCAATCTATTACATGAAAAATAAGGCAGAAATTGTTAGTTTAGTTTACTCTCTTCATTATTCGCTATATATTAAAATATAAGCAATATCATTTTTTCTCATTATTTAAAAAAAAAAAAAACAACAAGTGAATAAAACCATTAAATAATAAGAAAGGGCAAATGGTATAGAGTGTGGTGGGGGAATATGGTAGGTGTAAGTAAATAGCTATTTAGTATCATTAAGCTGAGGACCTTACGGTTGAACACTTATGACCTATTAGGTAACTCACATCACTCTAAGAGTGAATTGGAATTACCATAGAAGTAGTCTACTTCTAGCTTTTAGTCTCTGCTGGTAGGTTTCGTAGCTTATATGCTTTCAGCTCTTCTCCTTAACGTTTGTGGCTACCCAACGGTGCCGAGTATTAACTCAACAATTGGTGCACTAGAGAAACGCAGATCTAAGTCCTTTCGTACTAAAGATCCGTCCAGATTTGACTATTCTTTCGTTCAGAAGATAGGAACCATACTGACTCTCGTCGTATTGACATTTATGTTATATGAATAATTTCCACACTAGTTTTCACTAATGATCAGACTATATTTTCACTGTTATCTTTTTATTAGTGTTAGGTATTCATGAGCTTATTATTAATGTTAAGCCTAGTCGTTGAACAATATTATATTGTTGCATATTTGGTATTATACCTTTCCATGCAATTAACCTAATTTAGATATTGGGCTCTCACTTCACTTATTATTCATGAAGAGTAAGGTTAACCCAACTCGCGTACCCTTTTAATTTGCGAACAGCAAAACCCTTCCAAGCTTATGCACCTGGAGGATAGGATGAGTCGACATCGAGGTGCCAAACACCGCAGACAATATGAACTCTCGTGCGGTATCAGCCTGTTATCCCTAGCGTCACCGTTATTACCGTACTAATTGATGTACTTTAGATATTTTCATATCTAGTTGGACTATATCATTATGACTTTGAAGTCATATAGTTTACTTAGTCTCTGAAGTCTCTGAAGTCTTTCATTCTTAAAAGACCAACGGATTACCAATGCCGCCCTAAGGGGGCGAGAGGTTTTCCCGTAATTCAAACTATTCATACAATGATATCACTATCACTGCGGTCACGCTATATTGCTAACTTTTATTTCTTGAGCGATGGCCCATCCATTTGGAACCACCGGATCACTAAGCCCTACTTACGTACCTGCGCGACTTATAGGTCTAGCAGTCAAGCATGTTTTTGCCTTTACACTTCATGATTATTCGATAGCCCTACTTGGCTAATTAGTTTCCATCTAATGCAAACATACCTTTGGAGTCCTTTGATACTATATTAAAGGAAACCGTCCCAGTTAAACTACCCACTAGCCATTTTTTCCAATTTAAGGATAAGTACTAGCTTTATATCAGTAAAGGTGTTTCACCTGTGTACTAATGTACTACCTTCTACGCTACGCCTGATAAAAGCCGATACGATAGCTAGCTGCAGTAAAGCTGCATAGGGTCTTCCCGTCTGCCTGAACGTAAACCGCATCTTCACGGTTAATTCAATTTCACTGAGATACTAGGTGAGACAGCAAAGCCATCATTACTCTATTGATGCAGGACCACATTTAATGGCCAAGGAATTTCGCTACCTTAGGATCCTTATAGTTAAGACCGCCATTCACCAGAGGTTCATTCTAGTCTTTTTTGGACTAAAACTTATACTCATGGCATTGGGCAAGATTCAGCACCTATACAATATTGTTATATAGCAGATGCCTGTGTTTTAGGTAAACAGTTGTGGCTTTCGATTCTGTGTCACCAATTTCTGTGATTGGTCGTGCTTATTATCGAATGTACGCACGCAATTTGCCGAGTTCCTTACCTAGTATTATCTCTACGCCTTAGTATTCTCTACCTACAAACCTGTGTCGGTTTAGGGTACGGTAATAAATGCATAATTTTCCCGAACCAAGATCATTATCACTAATCACATTCACTCACCTATAAGATAAAATGAAAGGGATGTGTAGTTGGTTTTTCTGCATATTACTCATCAGGTTACAACATTAGTCATAACCCTTAGAGGCCGTTTTAAGCCATGGCTGTTTAACATTTCCATGGAACCCTCTTGTATTCGGCGAGAAGTATTATAACTTCTTTCTACGTTACTCATGTTAGCATTCTCTCTTCAGCTACGTCCAAATAATGAAACACTATTCTTCAACCGTGCTGAATGTTCCTCTACTCAAGCAAATACCTTATAATATTGAGTATTTGTTGGCATAGTTTCGGTAAATTATCTAGACCCGCTAATTTTCGGCGCTTAGTTCTCTATTTAATTAATTAAATAATAGACTACTGAGTTGTTACACTATCATTAACAGGTTGCCACTTCCGAGCACACTGCATAGCTGTATTAGAACTTCCACTTCCTTAATTTCACTTAATAATTATTTTGGGACCTTAACTTATGCTCACGGCTGTTTCCGTCTCGACTACCCACCTTATCATGAGCAGTCTGAAATTTATTTAATAATTAACGTAATTCCGAGGTTAACTACCAATGATAGAGTTATGTAACCCCCCAATTAAACTGGCGAACCAGTATGGTAATCAGTGCTGTACCTGCGTTAATCTTATAATAAAGTCATACTAAAATATGTTTCGAGGAATACCAGCTATCTACTAGTCAGATTGGCCTTTCACCTACATTGCACAGCTCATCAGATAACACTGCAACGTTAACCTGTTCGGTCCATTATAAAACCTGGCCATGCAAAGATCACTAGTTTTCGGGTCTCATACTATTGACTATCTCGCATCTAATGTTACTTAGATCAATCGCTTTCGCTGGGGTTTTAACCTTGCCAATAGCATGAACTTACTAACCCATTATACAAAAGGTACCTTATCACTCTCTAAATAGAGCTCTAAGTGCTTATATGATTGCTAATTCAGGTTCTATTTCACCAGTCATAGACTTACTTTTCATCTTTCCCTCACGGTACTTTTCACTATCGCTAAACACACATACTTAGCCTTAGAGGATGGTGCCCCTACTTGTCATGTTTTCGATGACTATTCAAGCAGAATTTCCTCCACTTTACTTGTTACAGCTTTATTAACTAATAGTATACAGGGCTATTACCTTCTATGGATTATTTTTTCCAAAATATTCTACTATCATTAATTAGCTAGGCTAAATCCAGTTTCGCTCGCCACTACTCCTGGAGTCTCGGTTGATTTCCTTTCCTACAGTTACTTAGATGTTTCAGTTCACTGCGTAATATATATCTGGTTTCCCAATAGGATCGCCATAGTTATACTATTACCTTGATCAATTGACCAAGCTATGGCTTTTGGTGTTTCCACCTCCTTTCAATGTGTGTTTGCTAGACATTCTTAACAATCACTTTGATTACTTACACCGTTTTTCCATATTTATCTGATACTTTTATCAACTAGTTTATCAGCTAAAATAAATCCCTTTTATTTTTAAAAAAGAAGACAAGATTACTCTTTTCTCTTTATTGATTCCATCTGGTAAAGTAAATAAGAAACAGGGGATTAAGTTGATTTGTAATAGTTTAATAGTTTAGTGAAGATCGATAGCGTCTTTCAGGTAGCTACATACTAGAATAGAGAATACGTATGCTTGGATTACTGAAACAGCTAGTTCTAGTCCAATCAGAGCTACGAAGATCGCGAAAGGAATTAGAGTTACTGCTGCTACAAGGATACTTGTTGTGAACAGTTGTGCAAGGAATGTACTCAGGATTTTCAGTAGAGTGTGACCTGCCACCATGTTAGCGAATAGACGTACTCCAAGTGATACAGCACGTGCTAGGTATGAAATTAATTCAATAAGTACTAGTAGAGGAACTAGTGCTAGAGGTGTCCCTGAAGGAATAAAGAATGAGAAGAAGTGAACTCCGTGTCGTTGTAGACCTAGAATAGTTACACCTAGGAAGATAATTACAGATAGACCAATTGATACGATTACACTTGTTGTAATAGTGAATCCGTAAGGCACGTTTCCGTTAAGGTTGGCAATAATAACGAAGAAGAATAGTGAGTAGATAAATGGTACGTAAATTTCGTTAGCTGCTCCTACGTTATCTCGAACCATAGCGTGAATTGAAGCATATGCGCTTTCTAGTGCGATTGACCATTTGCTTGGGATTAGTTTGTGGTTGTTGTTTGCAATGATGTGCAGACCTAGTACTAGGAATACTACGATAAGTGAGTAAAGACCTAGGTTTGTTAGTGATAGGTTAAATTGACCTAAGATTGGGGCGTTAAGACCCACGAAGCTAGTAACTTCGAATTGTTCTAATGGTGAGTTAATGAAAAACATCTCAATATAGAAATAGGTTAGAGTCATGCTCTAAATAAATCGTACTTGTCCTTCTCATTATATAAAAAATATAAAGAAGTAAGTTAATACTATATATATTAACTTTATATTAGAGTTTAGTAATGTATACTCGTGTTACGAATAATTGCACGAAGTATGGTAGAATGTAAACTGACATTACATATGTAATTGTGAACAGTGCTACTAGAGTAAACACAAATTGGTTTACAAAGTAAAATGATTGTAGTTGAGGCATTTCTTATTATTAATTATCGATTGCATCCATTAAAAAGAAGCTGTTTCATAATGCTCTTACTCCTATTATCCTTTCTTTTTTTTAAGATTAGGCTTGTCAAGAATAGAGTAGGGAAACAAAATATGTATGTGAGAGGGGATTTTGAGGGGATTATTTATGATTGTGTAGGAAGCATTTCGAAGGCGTGGTACGGAGTTGGTGAAGCAACTGACCATTCTAGTGAAGTTGCTACTTGTGATCCGTTGTTGTATTCTTGTGTACTAGTAAAGAATTGAGGCATTCCCCAAGGGTTTGCTGCTGCTACTGGTTGGTTTACTAGCATATCGTATACTACATACAGGAAGATTGCTGTAGCCACAACTGAAATGATTGATCCTACACTTGAAATGTAGTTCCATCCTTCAAAGGCATCTGCGTAATCAGGGATACGTCGAGGCATTCCCGCTAGACCAAGGAAGTGTTGAGGGAAGAATGTTGTGTTTACTCCTACGAATAGTGTCCAGAAGTGAACTTGTCCAAGTGTTTCTGAGTACATTTTACCTGTGATTTTTGGAGCCCAGTAGTAGAATCCGGAGTAGATTGAGAATACTGCACCCATTGATAGTACATAGTGGAAGTCTTTAGTTTTAGTACGGATTTAGCCATACACAATAACTTTCGCTATTGAACAGATTAGGTCATCACTTTCTTATCATTTTGATTAAGTTAGTGTCGGGTGCTCTTGGCAATTAAGCTAATCGTTGAACGAACACTAAAGTATTCGCTTCAAGTTCAGTTATTTTTATGTATTATGAATAAACATTGCAGAAACTATTTCTTGAATTTCGCCCGATTGTTATTAGCACACTTTTCGTGCTACAACATAATATGTGTCGTGCATTGCAACATCCATAGAAGCGTTAGCCAGCACTACCCCAGTTAATCCACCAATTGTGAATAGGGCTACGAATCCCAGTGCGAATAGCATAGCTGTTGAGTATCGTACTGAACCACCGTAACAAGTTGCTAGCCAAGAGAATACTTTAATTCCTGTAGGAACTGCAATAATCATTGACGCAGCTGTGAAGTAAGCTCGAGTATCAACATCAAGACCTACTGCATACATGTGGTGACTCCATACGATGAATCCAAGAATACCAATTGATGCAATAGCGTATACCATCCCTAGGTAACCGAATACTGGTTTTCCTGAGAATGCTGAAATAACGTGACTAATCATACCGAATCCTGGAATAATCATTAGATATACTTCAGGGTGACCGAAGAACCCATTTCCTAAAACTTCAAATTAATTAACTCTCTTTGAAATTCATGTATCATCTCTACAGTAAAGTCCTCACTATTATCGGGTGTTATAGCTTTATTTACTGTTTCATAGATGACCTTGTGCAGAATACTGAAGGAAACCGACTGTACATTAAGCATCTTTTTCTAGATAGATTACATAGATTAGATACCTACAAGTGGCGCAGTCTGTAGCGATATTATTACAAACTTACTTATAATACTACCGACGGTCTTTGAATGAGATTTCGTTGACCGTTTTCACTTGTATCGCCGAGATTAATCTCCTCATCCCTGACAGGATAAGCATGTTTGTAAATATTAATGAATAAAAATACAAAGCATGGACTAGAAATTTGGCATGTCATAGCATTAAAAGGTTATTAGTTTGTTTTAATGCTAAACATTCATGTGCCCAGGTCTTATATTTATCCAATAGAAAGAACACCTGCCTAGACAAACTTCTCTTTTTTCTAATTCAGATAATTGAATTGATTATAATTGAGGCCAATTCCTTTATTCCCATGTGTTATTATCTCTTAAGAATAGGTGTTGGTATAGTACGGGATCACCTCCTCCTGCTGGATCGAAGAATGAAGTGTTGAAGTTACGATCTGTTAGAACCATAGTTAGGGCACCGGCTAGTACAGGAATAGCTAGAATAACAATAATTGATTGCATTAGCATGGCCCATACGAATAGAGGCATTTTGTGTAGAGTCATACCAGGTGCTCGCATGTTCAGGATAGTAGTAATGATGTTCATGGCTCCAAGCATAGATGAGATACCTGTTAGGTGCAGTCCAAAGATAGCTAGATCAACAGCACCACCTGAATGAGCTTGTACACTAGCAAGAGGTGGGTAAAGTGTCCAACCTACTCCAGGACCTTGTTCTACGAAAGCACTTGAAAGGAATAGGATAATTGCAGGAATTAATACCCAGAATGAAATGTTGTTTAGACGAGGGAAAGCCATATCTGGTGCCCCGATAAGCACAGGAACCATGTAGTTAGCAAACCCAGCCATCGCAGGTCAATTGTGTTATTGTTGTTACATTATAACTAACTTCAATAGCATTAACTATTGTTCAGACTATATCTTTACTATTTGTAAATAGTATGGTGTTTCTTGCTTTTATTCAACAAGAAGGACAAAAGTAGTCGTTTAACAAGATGACATATCTCGCTACTAGTTACCGGTTAAGGTTTCCTAGTATTTAATCCATTAGGTTGCATCATGCGCACAACCATGAATAGAATCATAATTAATCCGTGAGCAGTAATTACAACGTTGTATAGTTGGTAATCTCCTGCTAGAATTTGGCTACCAGGTGCTGATAGTTCTAGACGGATAAGAATTGAGAATGCAGTACCTAGTAGACCTGTAAATACAGCGTAAATTAGGTAAAGAGTACCAATATCTTTAGCGTTAGTTGAGAATAACCATCGAATCATAGTATTCATCGTGATTATTTATAACTTATCTCATAAACCTTCACTTGCCATATAGTAAACAAGAAAAATGGTAGTGACCGTAGACGTAAGATTGATTTACATGTTACTTTTAATTTTACATCTCTTCCTTTTTTTGTCTAAAAGAGTGTGCTAGTGCATTCTCACTACCAGATTAATCATCTCTTAACGTTTCCTTATTTTTCTCTTTATTATTCATTTTTTCATGTTTTCTCATTTTGAAACAAGTAGGTGAATAGAAAAAGGTAGAAAAGAGTGAGCAGAAGGCCTACGGAATAGCTCATGAAACAATAATGGCCATAACATATATATATAAACAATGCTTACTGCTCTATTACTAATTCCTCTTGTTGGGGTATTTGCTCTACTTCCAATGGCAGAAGGTACAGCAACAGGAGATTCACGAATGAAACAAATTGCTCTATTTACATCAATGGTAAACTTCTTCGTGTCAATTGTATTATGGGGAGAATTCGATAGCAGTGCTTCACAATACCAATTTGTACAAGAGTTTAACAACCTAAGCTTCTGTCATTTCCATATTGGAGTTGATGGTATCTCACTATATTTCATTCTTCTTACAACATTCATTACTCCTATTTGTATTCTAAGCAACTGGAGTAACATTAGTAGTGGTATTAAATACTTTCTAATTGCTTTCCTAGTTCTAGAAACATTACTAATTGCAGTATTCGTAGTACTAGATCTAATGCTATTCTACATTTTCTTCGAAAGTGTACTTGTTCCTCTATTCCTTATTGTTGGTATTTGGGGAGGTAGCGAAACTCGAGTACGTGCCTCATTCTTACTATTCCTATACACTCTAGCAGGTTCACTATTTATGCTTCTAGCAATTATGGTAATTTACTACAATGTTGGATCAACAGATTTCACAATGCTATCACTATCAAATATTAGCTTAGAAAGTCAAAAAATCTTATGGTTAGCATTCTTCCTAAGTTTTGCAGTTAAAACACCACTAGTACCTTTCCATATGTGGCTACCTCGTGCTCACGCTGAAGCTCCATTAGCTGGATCAGTATTACTAGCGGGATTAGTACTAAAACTAGCTACTTACGGTTACCTACGAGTTCTAATTAATTTTATGCCAGATGCTACATCATACTTCTCACCATTAGTACAAACTATTGCAGTAGTTACTCTAATCTATTCATCACTAGCAACTATCCGACAAACTGACTTCAAAGCTCTAGTAGCTTACTCATCTATTGGTCACATGGCCGTAGTGGTACTTGGTCTATTCTCAAATACTATTATCGGTATTGAAGGTGCAATTGCCCTATCAGTAGCTCACGGTGTGATTTCACCTGCTATGTTCGTACTGGTTGGAGGAGTGCTTTACGATCGGTTCCATACTCGGGTTATCCGATATTACCGAGGAGTAACTGTTTATATGCCAGTATTCTCTGCTCTATTCTTCTTAACTACTGCATTTAACATGGCCGTACCACTATCACTTAACTGGATTGGTGAATTCTTATCATTAGCCGGTATTTTCCAACGTAGTCCACTAATTGGGGTACTAGGTGCTTCAAGTATTGTTCTTTCAGCTTGTTACAGTATTTACCTATTTAACCGAATTAGCTACGGAAGTTACTCACGATACCTGTCATACACTACAGATATTAACCGACGAGAATTTATGATTATGCTACCACTTCTACTAGTTGCAGTACTATTCGGTATTATGCCTAACATTATTCTTGGTGATATCCATGTTGCAGTATCAGAACTACTTTACACTACTTAATTCCTGATTTAAAAAAAGGATAACTCCTCCGGAATCCCCTTTTACTCTACTCATATATATATATATCTCTCTTTTATATAATAGCAAGTGACAAATAGCTATAGTTAATTTTTCATGATAAAGAGATACATAACCTTATTGTCGTATTACACTACCTATATTTGATGGGAGAAATATAAGTGAAATGCCATATGTGAAGCGGAAGAGAGGAGATTCGAACTCCTAAGGGTTTATCACCCGCTCAGTTAGCAACCGAGACCGCCTCGCCTTAGCATGTGCTCTTCCTTGAATTATATGCTTTCACACCGAAGGAAATGTTTTTTTAGGTATTTTCCTTTCTACTCGCATAAAATATAAGCGACTTGACTTGTTTCTATCATTTCTCTTTGACTTCGTGTTTACTCTTCTTCTTTGCCTTAAATGTGTGAAGACAAGGCATGAAAATATAAAAACACAGTAAAAATATGGGAGCAATTGGGATCGAACCAATAACTTAGAAGTTAAAAGCTTCTCACTCTACCAATTGAGTTATACTCCCTTCTCTGGGTTAGGAAGATTCGAACTCCCAATGAATGCCACCAAAAAGCACTGGGTTGCCAATTACCCTATAACCCATTACTTTCACTTTATTATTGCTTTCTCTTGCCTCCAGAAAGAATCGAACTTCCGTATGTAATTTACAAGATTACCGTAATAGCCATTATACGATAGAGGCTTTTTACTTATTCAGCTCCTAGGGGATTCGAACCCCTTTTATCTGCGTGAAGGGCAGAAGTATTACCTATATACGAAGGAACCTCTACTGTTTTTTTTTTCCCCTTTATGACAATAAAAAGAAGTAATTAGAAAAAATATCCTATTCTTTTAATTACTTAGCCTACCTCATACTTTGCCGAAGGAAAATGTTTTCTACTTTTGAACAAACAAAAAATGAAAAAAGATAAGATTAAAGATGAAGTAGTGAAGTCAAAGAAAAATGTGACGCGAAGCAAGGAGTCGAACCTCGGACAACAGTTCATGAGACTGTTATGTTACCGTTACACTACTTCGCATGTGGTTCCTTTTACACTCCTGATTTAAAAAAAAGGACAACTTACTTATTATGCTAATCTTATTCAAAGGAAAGAGGGGATTATGATGTATGAGCTACTTGGCTAATCCATACTTTAACTGTAAATGCACCTTTTTGGTTTTTAGTTGAGAATGATGCTGATTCAATAATTCCTTTTTCTGAACTAGAGAATGAACCAATTTGAGCTGTTTGTACTGTTTGTCGTGGTACTGATCGTTGTGTTGTTAATCGACCTGAAATACGGATTTTCATTCCAGTAATATATGATGGTAAAGCACCGTCACTAGATAGATTAGATCCTTTAATTACAGGGAATTGTAATGCGCCAAAGATTGCTCGTTGAATTCGAGTAAAGTTGTACTTAGCTGTATTGATTGCGATATATTGAGCAAGAATGTAACTGTTTAGGTATGGGTAGTGAAGTCTTACGAAACGTAATTCTACTGCTTGTTTGAATACTTTACCTAGAACTTCCCCTAAGCTGTTAATACTGTTGTTATTTAATGCTTTATCACTGGCTAAATAGTAGAAAGCATTAATCACTACTTTATCACCTGATACACTAAATACTGGTTTACTTGCTAATGCTTGTACATCGGTTGCTAGTGGAACAGAGAAGAAGTTAGCAATAAGTTTACTTGCTACTCTTTGTTCGTTAACTTGTCCTTTGTTATATGATGATAAAGGAGCTAAACCACCTGATGCTGTTTCCCCTTTATTGAATGGTAGAAATGCTGATGGTGTAGATAGGTATTTGTTATTCATCTATTGTTTATTGTGCTTCTCTTCTTACTTATTATTTCACAAAAGAAAGAAAAATAAGTGAGTAAGGACTGAAAAAGCCAACTGTTCTTCATTTTTGAATTTTCACTTTCATCATTATGACATTGTTTCATTGCCAGTGATCAGAAAGGAAAAAACATAGAAATAAGTGAATGGAAAAGAAAATAAAGATGAGAACAAGAGAAAAGATGCTTGTTATACTACTAATACAAGTAAGTATGCGTATCACTATGTAATTACTAATAGGATGCCGAAAAAAGGATTTGAACCTTTGTTATACCGTTATGAGTGGTATGTTTTAACCGACTAAACTATTTCGGCATGAGTACAATCAGATGTAAATAGGCCAAATTTAGTGATTAACATTAGAGCTGATTAACTAGATCCCTATATCTTCATTATCATCATATTATTTATGTTATATTTTTCTTGTTTTCTTAGAAAACATGAAAAAAAGGAAAGGGAATAACCAACCATGGGATATCAATTGCATAATACCTGTAAATTATCCACAACTTAAATTGTTCTTATATTTTTAATATATATGCACGATTATCTATTAGACAACCGTTAAGTAGACATGGTTATAATGGTTTCGGACCTTCCTATCTATCACTTGAATAAAATGATAGACCAGCTATATAGATCTTGATTATACTAGGGCAAAACCACAGAATCGAACTGAGGTGTCTCCAACCACAATGGAGTGTTCTACCACTGAACTAGAATTGCCTATTAATGTTACTTTTACTCTTTTTATTGAATAGGTCAAGTCAAGTGGAGAAGAAACATTTTATAAAAAATATTTATCTCATCTCTATTAAATACCAATTTTAGAGAGGGGATTAAGTGTAGCCATAGGAATTCCGTAGGCTAAGCGTTTGAAGGTACTGCTGATGCTGCACTTTCTTTAGCGTTAGCAGGTGTTGTAGCAATGTCCATCAGGGTGTTTTCAACAATACCCACAACTGGCACTACTACTACGAACCAAGCAAAGTAGAATACTGTAGCAATAGCCCCAACTGTAATGAATGGTTCTTCAGCGTGTTGTGATCCTAAGTACATTAGTAGGAAGAAGTCAGTTACGAATGCCCAGAATGCGAATCGCATTAGAGGTCGGAATTGGCTACCTCGAACACGTGATGTATCAAGAATAGGCATAGCTAGAAGGATTAGCAGTGAACCAAGCATACCTACTACTCCTAGAAGTTTGTTAGGAATTGATCGTAGAATTGCGTAGTATGGTAGTAAGTACCATTCAGGAACAATTGATGGTGGAGTTTGCATTGGGTTGGCTGGAATATAGTTATCACTGTGACCTAGAGCGTTTGGCATGTAGAATACGAATAGTGATAGTAGTAGGAAGAATAGGAAGATTGTTACTAGATCTTTGAATAGGTAGTAAGGGTGCATAGGAATTTTGTCCGCGTTACTTGAGATACCTAATGGGTTACTACTTCCGTGTTGGTGTAGAGTAATCATGTGCATTACTGCTAGTGCTGCTAATACGAAAGGCAGAACAAAGTGTAGTGAGAAGAACCGGTTAAGTGTGGCATTGTTTACTGAGAAACCTCCCCAGATGAACTCTACGAAGTCTTGTCCGATCCAAGGAATAGCTGACAGCATGTTTGTAATTACAGTAGCACCCCATAATGACATTTGCCCATAGGGTAGAACGTATCCAAGGAAGGCAATGGCCATCATTAACACTAGAATGATAACCCCAATTGACCAAGTAATTGCTCGTGGTGATTTGTATGAACCGTAGTATAGACCTCGGCCGATGTGTAGGTACACAAAGATGAAGAAGAATGAAGCTACGTTAGCGTGAATGTATCGAATCATCCATCCGTAGTTTACGTCTCGCATGATCATTAATATTAAAGCTAATTTCTTTTTTGAAACTGGAAATAGCTAGTCAAATGGTCTCGCATTTGATTGGACTATATCATCTTTTGTATTAATTAAAATATCAAAAGCTTCACATTTAGTCTCTGAGGAAGTTTTTCTTATTATTCCTACTGGTTTTCTTTTTTTTTAAATAATGAAGATTTCCTAGTATATAGTGAAGTTTAAAGAACACATCTTGTTTTGTGTTCTACACTAACGAAGGCTAGATCAACGTTAGGTGTGTAGTGCATTGCAAGGATTACTCCTGTTACAATTTGAATTCCTAGACATGTTGCTAGTAGTGATCCACCGTTCCAAGCGTAACTTAGGTTAGAAGGTTGTGGTGAATCTACTACATAACTGTTAACAAGACCAAGAAGAGTATTTCGTTTTAATAGACGCATAGTTAGTTTCGTTTACCACTTTCAAAGATAAGTTTCTTTAAGTTAAATTACTTTGAAAGTATTAAGTATATGAAGCAAAAGCAGAGGCCTTTGTCATTGTTATTCATTCACAAAAAATATTTACTTTTTCTTTTGAATATATGATTACTGAAATATTTAACAGACCCATTACCTATTGTTGCATGAGTTTTTCCTTCGGCGGACAATAGTTTCCTTATCTGGTTATTAAGATAATAGACTATAATAGTTATTACAAGTCAAGTCAAGTCAAAGGAATATCTTAGTTAGATCATTAAGAAAATAGGAGTTCCTAGTCCAACGATAAGCTCAAGAAGAATCGAACTTCTACGACACCCTTATCAAGAGTGTATACTAACCGTTATATTATGAGCTTTGTATCCTTTCTATGCGCGAAATCCTTTATATTTTATGCGGAGAGTGATCATGGACTACCTTAGTCACCTATTCTTTTAAATGCTCTTCACCTCATATTTTTCATCTGTTTTTGTGAAATAAGTAAAATCCCCTATAGGAATCGAACCTATATAGGCAGTTTAGAAGACCGCTATTCTACCTTTGAACTAAGAGGACTATCCGATTAGGGCTCATAGGGAATTGAACCCTACACCTCAGATTTGCAATCCAAGTTCAACACCAGAAATGGGCCCTATAAAAAAAAGTAAATGCCCTCTTTTATCGTATTTACTTTAGTCTTTTTCCACTCTTACTCTACATTTTTTAAAAAGACAAGTGCCCGGGGGGCAAGGGGATTAGTATTATAGTTGTGAATTTAGCTTAGTTTAGCTTATGATCCCCACCAGTATACAGATACGTATAGGAATAGCCAAACTACGTCCACAAAGTGCCAGTATAGGATTGATGACTCGAATCCAAGGTGGTGATGGTCTGTTAGGTGGTAGTTAATCATTCGTACAAATGCTACTGCGATGAATGCTGTTCCTACAATAACGTGAATTCCGTGGAAACCAGTTGAGAAGTAGAATACTGATCCGTATACTCCATCAGCAATTGTGAATCCTGCTGTTGCGTATTCGAATCCTTGTAGTCCTGTGAATACAATAGCAAATAGTAGAGTCATTGCTGTTCCTACGATTGCTCCTTTTCGATCTCCTTGAATTAGAGCGTGGTGAGCGTATGTTACTGTTGCACCACTTGAAAGAAGTAATACTGTGTTTAGTAGAGGTACTGCAAATGGGTTAAGTGCTTCGATACCAGCAGGAGGCCAATGTCCCCCTAGTTCTACAGTTGGAGATAGTGCTGAGTGGAAGTAAGCCCAGAAAATACTGAAGAAGAATAGTGCTTCTGAAAGGATGAATAGGGCAACCCCCATTGTAATACCTTTTTGTACTGCAAATGTGTGATCTCCTAGGTATGTTCCTTCTGTTACAACGTCTCGGAACCATAGTACCATAGCAAATAGTGTAGATAAGAATCCTAGTGTTAGTAGGGCTTCTGAGTATTGAATACCGTTAAAGTATAGAACTGCTGAACATGTTAGAGTAAATAGTGAGAATGATGTTAGCAGAGGCCAAGGTGATGGTTCAACCATGTGGAAAGGGTGTGATTGGAATTGGCTTCGTGAAATGTTTGTCATTTTAATTTAATGTACATACTTACTATCTATTCTTTTGGTCTTTAGTTTTTATCATGACAAAGACGAAAACTGAGATGCAAGGTTCTCTCTAATTAGTATATTAGAAAAGCTAGACATGGCCCATATCTCAAATTTCTTACATGTTTTCTAAGAAAACAATAAAAAATATGAAGAAATGACCTACTTATTTTTCTTCTACTCATATTTACTAGTAATAAATAAGGAAGATTCGGATTAAAGAGGATTCGAACCTCTGTTACGTTTACACGCAAAATCGATTTCAAGTCGATCACCTTCAGCCACTCAGTCATTAATCCATTGTTGTCTGTGAGTGGAGCAGGACTTGAACCTACAACGATATAACATCACCTATTTTACAGACAGGCCCCTTAACCATTCGGAACATCCACTCTAAACAAGTCATTATTAAACATAAGAATCACCCCAAAGAAGTTTCGAACTTCTGCCTTGGAATCTTCAGCTCCACGCTCTAACCAATTGAGCTATCGGGGTTACTGGTTATTTCACTACTCTATTCTAGCTTTATGGAGAAACAGAGAATCGAACTCTGACTGCTGTGATGCAAACACAGTATACTACCAATTATATTATTTCCCCGTCACTGAGCATTAAGTGTGTAACCTAAACCATGACATTTATGATAAATATTGCATCTATTCTTTTATTCCTACTATTAAACCTAAGCTATGTATTATATGGTTCTAATTACTAATCTCATTGCTTTCTATCCTCGTGTTTATTTTCTTGTTCTCCCCTATTTATTGAAAACAGGCAAAGACTAAAGACTAAAGACTAAAGACTAAAGACTAAAGACTAAAGACTAAAGACTAAAGACTAAAGACTAAAGACTAAAGACTAAAGACTAAAGACTAAAGACTAAAGA
>JABRPJ010000145.1:0-28755 GCA_013461525.1 Naganishia randhawae
AGAACAGAACACAAACGGAGTGAAAAGTCCAACAGTCACGTGTATACGTTTATCACGTGTGTGAGAAGGTCGTTGATTTCGACATTATCGGCTTCTTTAGTCCCTCCGCCAGAATAATCAATAAAGTATCTTATAATGCGTGTGTAATACAGCTGAAGGTACTCATGTGTAGGTACTCATGTGTAGGTACCCATGTGTAGGTACTCATGTGTAGGTTGTAAGACGAGATACACCGCTAATGGATTTTTCTTTTCCTTTCCAAGTCTTGAGATTCTGTAATATACCGCTCAACTGGGAACACACATTTAGACACAAGGTTAGCGATACGAGTTTTGCTGGGAAGACTTGGACTAGTAGCCGTACTGTTACTTCCGGAAGTGAGCATCTTTGACATGAGGGCAAGGGCGTCCCAGACTTAAGCGTGTCAAAGGTTTAACTAATTTGCTCTCAGACCTCGTGCTTGCTGGATATGAGTTCACTGTTGTGAGTTGAGAGATGTGGGGCAACTGAGTAAGCGATTTCGGAGTCGGCGGGTAATGTGTTGTGTTGTGAATGACATAAAAACCGAGGTAAAATCATATCACGCACCCCATCTGTATTATCCCAAAACCTGGCGACGACTTTGACCCTGGGTGCGGAGATGTATCGCACTGAGTTTGTATAATCATTACGGTTTCAACACGATAACTCGCTGTAACAAAGTGAAACCGCGTTGCCGCCCATCATCGTGACATATGATGTGACAACAACTTTTATTCGTTCGATTAGTCTTGTTATCCACTCTCTACTGCCGGATGACATCTGAGCTCTCCTCGCCCTGTTTACATAGATACCAAACAACGATGGGCAATTAAGAGTTGTGAATTTCTTTGACATCGAACTCAAGTAACATATTACAGTTAATGTTTTGTAGTCGATGCGTGAGTCCTCAGCGCGCCATATCTAGGTACTCCATGATCTGACCAATCATCGCAGTGCTCAAGTTTGCCTTTCGACACGTTTCTGTCGTGTTTACAGGCTAAAACCCTCTGAGTTTTGATAATTGCTTCTAAGAGTGAAGGCAGGATGAACTACAGCCAGTGGATGTAAGAATACCTCAGGGAAGTGAGGCAGCGATTGAGTCTGAAAAGTACCTGCAATTATAATTCTCAAACATTGCCCGTGCCTGTCCTCCTCTAGCCACCTAAAGTGCGGGAGGTGTCTGTAGCACCGGCGCAGAAATCATACTACTGCTTTCAGCCTGCGGGTGTAACACAGGATATGTCAGCAATAGAGCCTCACGACGACAACCTGTCGGAATAGAAAGAAAGAGTGCACTAGCATATGAAAAGACCCTAGCCTTACACTACGCTTCACGTCTCTAATCTGTGAGCGCCGAACTTTGTATCAGAGAACTGGTCGCATCTCGAGTTGCATCGCGTATTCGTTCACGAATCAGCTATACGCCATGTCCCTCGCTTATGTACGCGCCAGAATTCGAGCAGGACTGACAGCGACTACTAGATGACGTAGGCCTTCGGTCAGTGTACCACTGCTTGGGGCGATTGAATTGAATGTCTATCTGCACTGACAGTTGTGCGGCCAAGTGAGGGGGTCCTGCTTTGTCCAATCGCAATATCATTCTAATGTAGGCGTTGGCACTCCCACTGTCGTGAAGCCGACGAGATGCGCTTCATCATATGATCATGACCGTATTGCGACTTCAGATTCCTGAAGCTGCTATCGAAAGGCAACTCGAAGCCACCTCAACCTCCCACCACTCTCGCTGTGGTCCGATTACCTATCAACTTTGCGATGTATTCCGGGTCTAATCCTCTCAGAACGATATGGTAATGTTTTCCGCCAAAGTCAACGGGTTAGTCCGTGAATCCTCGGTTCCGTTTCCGCAAGCCTGGTGAGCCGTTTGCTCTTTATCCCAAGCGGTTAACCTAACGAGACTTCTTCACCAAGCTTGCAAGACGATAGGAGTATCGAAGATATAGCTCCTGTTATGACAGAGACACCAGATACTCGCAGAAGTCACATAGCGGGGCTGAATCCGCAGTCAATGGCGCACTATCGAGGCATCACACGAGTAGTCTTCAGCGTAGACGAGCTAACCCACACACAGCCCACACGACTCCAAGTATAACTGCGTGATCGTGAAAATTAGCCGAGTGCGACTATCTCGTCGCTAGCACCCAGCCAGATCACTCGGCACGCGAGTGGCTATTTATTCCTCTTGGCTGCTAAGACAATCGTTAATCTTCCCCGGCAGCCGCACTCGTCGCCCATAATAACCTGCTTCGCAGCATCGACACGGGCCCAAGACAGTCAGCCTTGCTTCGATGGTGACCAAACAGCAGCTATGGTTCGAGGTCTGGTCGATGAGCTTTCACGACGCACCTCATCGTCGCTTTACCAAAGAATCGAAGCCCGTTATCTGAGCATATAGTCGCTTACCATCAACCCGACCGATTGCTTCTACCTACAGTCCATCTCTCAGGACCCTTTTCGCCTGGAATGGAAAGTGAACCAGCAAACCACCTAAATATTCAAGCATGCAACAACCTATTGCCTACGGGCAAACAACCGACATCGTCATCTAACAGCTCATGCCAGCTGTCGAATGGTTCAGAAGGCTGCTCCTGGGATCCGGTGAACCGTAAGGTTCCAGCTCGATGTCCACTACGAATGGAGGACACAACAAAGAAGAACTCAAGGCAAGGGGAAGACGAAGAAAAACTGTGGGGTCTGGAAGATGAGCAGCACAAAGATGCCCAATGCGGTCTGGAAGACGGCGCGAATCGGTCTGCTCCGCTGTCTTTCATGTCAATCCTTGCACGTCGCTTCTTCGACCAGTACCTGTTGCAGAGACGCTTCGTTTATATGCATCTTCCGGACTTTGCGCAAGGATATCGATGGGACATTCGCCGATCTAGTCTGACTCCGTTACTTAATCATCTGGGCAAGAAAGCGGGCTCGAAAAGATTCAAGATCACAGGGAGTATGGTGGCGATTGTCCTTTTAATGGCGCTCACGATGGCGTCATTTTCCCGCTCTATCTTTCGGGGATCTGGACGGGTTCCTTCTTCGGATTGGAAGACAGTCCCTGACAGCAATATTACCGGCCAGGCACTCATACCAACGCAAGATGTTCTATCACCATATTATCATATTTTCAACGTTTCGTCTTTGCCAAACGCACCCATCAGCGCTGAGAGCCCAATACCACTTCGGAAACCTCACCATCTTCCACTTGACCACGGCTGTCTCGAAGAGTGGTTCGCTACGGGCAACCTATGCACGAAGAACATCGGTGTTCAGAACGGCATCGACCTAGTATATCTTTGGGTAAATGGGTCTGATCCCATCTGGCAGGAGCAATACAATCGCGTCCGTCGATTCGATCTCCCAAAGGCGGCCGGGAGATATTCCCCGGAACCGCCAGTCAGGCATTATCGATCTCAAGGTTCCTTCAAGTATGCCTTGAGAAGTGGGTTGGACGCGTTCACAAAGAGTGATGCACACCCCGGAAGTTGGGTGAGAAAAGTGCATGTTCTAACCGCAGATATGCCTGTACAGGCCAGAGAAGATCTTGGTTTGGACAAGGAGAACGAGAGACTGGGCCAGATACCAGACTGGCTCGATAAGGAGCGATTGTTTGGTGTCGAGGCTGTCGCTGGATTCGGTTTCGGTTCATCAGAACAGAGCAATAACACTTCAGAAGCGCGAGATTTGAAACGGAGAACTGTAATGCCAGATGGGCAGCCGCCGTTGCAATGGCATTTCCATTCCGAGGTGTTTCGATCTCCAATACTGCAGGCTTCCGTCACGTGTATGTTGAACCCCCAATCTGGATGTCAGTCACGGCCAAACTCCGAGCAAGAATGGGAAAAGAAAGTCATGCCGAGTTTCAACTCGTTCAACATAGAAAATCGGATGGCATGGTTAGATGATCTTTCAGAATACAGGTGCGTAGCTCCTCGTTGTATACCCCTTGACAATCTTTTCTGATGTTATCTGCCGAACGGATATGCAGCGTTCAAGTCAATGATGATATGTTCTTTGGAAATTCTCTATCCTCAGCAGACTTCCATTCCACGCTCTATGGCAGCGTGTTCCGTTTGGATCACCAATTCGGTCTGCAGGTCAAGCCGATACTGATGCCCAGCAAAGTCAGCGATAAAGGGGAATGGGGAGGACTTCAACATGCCAATTGGCTAATTAGTAAGTCGTGTGATGTACGCTCCACTTGCGTGGCATGCTAAAATACATGATAGGTCAGCGCTTCCCCTTGCGACCTCGCAACTATCTCGATCACCTACCGAAATCCATCGGTGCATCGATCCTTCAAGAAGCATCCATCATGTTTGCACCTGACTTGAACGATGCAGCGCAAAGGCGTTTTCGGGAATCGACTTATGGCGTTGGGGACATCAGTACGGCATTCTTGACTACCCACATGAGGATCGAACGATGGCGGGAAGCTTTGCTTTGGAGTTGGACGGTAGCGAGACTTGGGGGAAGGGAGGAGGGGATGTGGGGCGAGAGCGCGAGGAACGAGCTTCAGGACGTGTTGGGACTCGAAGGAGTATCACTGGTGAGCCGAACGCCACTGCAAATACGACGAGCGGAGCGGGACACCTTGGAAGACGTACCAAAGCGCTTTGCGCAGGCCAAATGGGAGCCTCCGCTGGCGACAAGTTTCCATTTCTGTATGTATTGCCTGAGGCCCCGTTTTGGTCTGGATTGGCACATTGATACCCTTGCTACTTTGTTATCAACCTGATCAGCGTCAATGGACGGCCATCTGCCTCGAATACCAGATGATCGATTACCCCATGACGATGTTAACGAATGCGAGATCGACCTATACGATTGTTTTAGCAGCGCGTTCCTGGATGGCGAAACCGTTCCGTCAGCCGCTATGTTCAAGCGATTAGCGTTCGAACGATATCAGTGCGGAGATTGCTGTGAGTTATCACATTTTAACCTTAGCCGTATGGTAGCATGCTGAAAGCGAATCATCCTATGTAAAAGTGATTATGGCACTCGTCAACAAATCCGGAAAGAGAGGTCTTTCAGCATTCCTCCCTGACAAGGACCAAGTTGTCGTTAGCCCATCGCCGAGCTTAGCGGACATGGAACAACCACCTCATCTGCCTCTGACAAGGTCGTGGAAGACGACGGACTTTTCTTTGGAGTCTGTTCTGAAAGCTGCTCCTGGGACCGATAAAGATGGGCAGATAAACCTGCGGACCTGGAGCATGCTACTGCTTTCGCGTTACATGTACACAAGTGGTATGTGGTTATATTTTCCTCGACCAGGCATTGCCCTTATTAAGCAACATGCTATACGTCAGGCGAATCACCTTCACATTTCGCATCATTGAAACAACCTCGGCAGGCTGCCAATACATTCATGTATTTGCGAAATAACCCACAGCTGAGCATGATCTGTCTGAACGACGATGAGGCGGACGATGTGGCGGACAAGATTGGGGGATTGCTGCTCGATTGGCTAGAGGACAGGTGGGGCGGGGTACAGGCCTGGTGGGAGCGCACAGGGTCATAAGGGCCAGGGTTGCGTCTTTGGTTGTATATGTACAAGCGATTGTAGACTACCGATGATTATTCTTTTGTTTCCCTACTCTTTTCCTCTACATGATCGCCTTTGCTTAGCCTTTGGCCCTTGGCAAATAGAAGAGCATTATAAAACAGCTTACGACTCTGGCTAAACTTTGCCACTTGCAATCGACAATTAATGATAAGAACTGCCTCTTGTACAATCATTTTACTTTGTAAACCAAGTTATGTTTACTGTTCACAATTACATAGTGACGTAAGCGGAGGAATGACGTCGGTCGTAGTAAGCTGTGGTAGAGTCGTGGTCAATGCAACCCAGAGTGGGCTCCATTCCAGGGTCCAGCGGTATATCAGTCCACGGTTCGATGGCTAGCTCCCCCTAGCCCAGGCCACTCCCTGATGCGATCTCCCAACGATGCTCTCACCGCTCTCCAAGTGTTTCTTCCAGCTTGCAACGGCAAATGCAACAAGACGACCAGCGACGACAGCCCTGCGTAGGTATGCAAACATCGCAGCAAACAAGGACAAGGAGACCCTCGTTGTCATAGGCGGCGGATGGGCTGGATACAACTTTGTGCGCAAGCTCGACAAGGTGGGTTGGACGCAAGATCGAGCCTGGTTGAAAAATGACCTTCTGTGTTTCAGTCCAAATACAACCTCATCTGTATCAGTGGAAGTACCAATTTCGTTACTACCCCGCTATTACCCAGTGCAACTTCCGGCTCTCTTGGCTTCAGGGATATCGTCGAGCCACTGCGGTCCACGGCCGACCTCTCCTTCCATCATTCCTGGGCGGAAGACGTCGACTTCGACAGTCAAACCATTACTTGTATCCCCGCGTCGAGTCCGGCGTTTCGGGCGAAAGATCCTTTGGTCAAAGAG
Source organism: Naganishia randhawae (assembly GCA_013461525.1). Taxonomy (NCBI): domain Eukaryota; kingdom Fungi; phylum Basidiomycota; class Tremellomycetes; order Filobasidiales; family Filobasidiaceae; genus Naganishia; species Naganishia randhawae. The sequence goes on from JABRPJ010000145.1 coordinate 6,451, forward strand.
CAACAAAGAGATGCAAGAGCAGAGACACCAGAGAGGTTGAAGGCGACTTATCCTGTCAAATACGACAAGCTAGTCATCGCTGCAGGAAGCTACAATCAGACGTTTAAGACTCCGGGGGTGGAAAAGAATGCATTGTGAGTTCACGCCAGTAGTCTTGTGCGCTTTCTATTCATTGACACTCTCCTCCACTATGCACAGCTTCTTGAAAGATATCGAGGGCGCATCAGCAATAAGATACCAGGCTTATGAATTGTTAGACATCGCAACTTGGCCAACGTAAGGCAGCTCTTTCGGCGGTCGCAACTCCTCATGACGCTTATTCGCTCTTCGTCTAGGCTCAGTGACACTGATCGACAAGCTCTGTTAACTTGGGTCATTGTCGGCGGCGGTCCGACCGGCTCGGAACTCGCTGCAGAACTGCACGACCTCGTCACTTGCAAACAGTTCCGACAGGCATATCCAACCCTCGCACCGCATATTCGTATCAAGTTGATCGATGCAGCGCCTACCATTCTCAGCACATTCGATAAACGCTTAGCAGAATACGCAAGAGACAAGTTTCAAAGGGCTGTACGTGAACAAACGGGACCGATGAAGCTTGCCTAAACGCTAATTGATCCCATGCACAATGTGAATTCAGGGGATTGAAGTGTTGACTTCGCGAAAGATAACGAAGGTGGACACCTGGAGTATCGAGACAGAGCAGGATGGTACAAGTAAGAACTAAACTTTCATTCTATTACGACAACGACATACGCTCAGACCTTCCTCTGGCAGTCCGGACCGGCTTGGTTGTGTGGTCGACCGGCATTAAAGTTCCCCCGCTGGTTGAACGCATTCAAGGCGTTGCCAAAGATGGGCGAGGGTTTCTGCAGACTAATCAACAACTGCAATTGCTGAAAGAGCCAGCATCGGAGGGAGAAATCCCAGAAGCGATAGAAAACGTCTACGCGATGGGTGATTGTGCCCACATCAAGGACCACTTTTTGCCGGCGACAGCTCAGGTGAGCCGACGCACTCTAAGTGAATAATCTCCCAGTGGCTTCTCAAAGATCCTCTGCAGGTCGCGAATCAACAAGGAGTCTTTCTCGCCAAGCTACTCTCAGGACAATTCACTACACCCAAACAGAAACAATTCATTTATCACCACCGAGGTAGGTGACAAAGCAGACAGTGCATTGGGCTAACACTGATCTCCTACGTATTCCGAGCAATTAGGCTCAATGACCAACATCGGTGGCGGGGAAGGTCTTCTGGACGCGCCATTGGGAAAGATGAAAGGCCGTCTTGCATGGCTGGCATGGAGATCGTAAGTCAGGTCTTCTTTATACATGCGGCGCGTGTTCTGAGGTATGCCCGCCGTTTGTTCTTGTATCGCAGTTACTATTGGATCTCTTCCATCAGTCTGAGAAATAAACTTGCAATAATTTCAAAATGGACAATGAATTCGGTATTAGGAAGAGACACGTCGAGGTTCTGAAGTGAATCTCTCCATGATGGGTACATTGGTTTCAGGAGCATGGGGAGAGCGGTCGTCTTCGAGGGTTACCGCAATGATGGCATAAAACATATGCTCATGGCGTTCGCAAATCTCGTCAAAAATTAAACAGCTTTGATATTGCAATTCCAAACTGGCAATTCCAAACTGATCTTGTGACAGAAGTATCGCTCAACGAGCACTGCTGCCCACAGGTTGAGTTGTAGATGACCGTCCCATACTGAACTAGCCAGTCATCAGTCAGCAGGAGATCTAACATTTTTGATCGAAACTTACGCGGCAAAGGCACTGATTCCTACGTTTTGGATTTGTGCTAGGAGTTCATCCCATTCCGCTCGAATGTTTTTCCATTCTGCGAGGTGTTCCCGATGTTTGGTTTCGGTCTCACGGTAATTTCTTCTCGACAGTTGACGTGTACGAAACGAAAAACGATGTTTCCTGATCTTGGGCGGATCGCACAAGCTACACCTTGCCTGCATATCTTCAATACGCTTGACAAACCGGTCGAGTGCTCTTTCACATCGGTATGCGTTACCAGGCAGTCCCTAAGTACGGCATCAGACATAGCGATTGCACGTAATATTGGACAAAGATACTCACAGTCCCGTGTAGCAGAGCCGCGAGACCCGCTAGGATAGTCGAAGCAATAGCTAATCCTCGCACAAGTTTGGGCTGGTTACTATTCGAATATGTCGCAATCAGAGTTCCTAGGACGATTATTCCAATACTGATAACGACATCGAGTGAACCAACGAAACCGCTAAACAGTGGCCAGAATGGTCTATACTCTTTCTTCGCTTGATGGAGAAGGTATTCGACTTCGATAGAAAACTGTATGGCGTCGAGTGGTACAAATCCTCCTTGACGGTATCGCTCCTCATCCGGTATATCCAGGTAAACTCCGCCGTCTTGCGCTAAAGAAGATGAGCCGGCTTGCTCGACTGCTGACGTCGGGGCTGAAACTGACGTTCGTATGCGTTGTGCGCGGGAGGTTGCGGGAGGTGGCTGATCCGTTGATGGCAGGGTTAAATTTGTTGGTGGGACAGGTTGAAGAGGGTGTTGCTCGGGGGAGGACATTGAGTTCGGTTTCCAGCGGCGTTCTGTCACACATAGCTGGGAGAGATGAAAGCCGAAGAGGGCACCCTACCTGCTTAAGAAGTCAGAGTCATGCCTCCCTATATAAGTCATGTGTTTGTCATTAGCTGCGAGTCACCTGGCGGATTCAAACTACCTGGGAAGGAAGGCAGGAAAACCGAATGCTGATACTGCTCCGGAGACAAACAATCGTGATCTCTCTGTAGTTGAGACCAGAGGAGCGTCCGTTGCCGGATTCGGATCACTGTTGCTAGACATCCCGCCGCCCGCCGCTGTAGTACTTTCATGACGTGTGTTGATACATGATCCGCTGTCCTCGGTAGCATCGTTAGCTGCACCGTTGTGTGAAGTAGGCTGCGGGGCGAGGGCCAAGTGGGAACCTACAGTAAGACAGGCGCCATGCTCTGAGCTGCTGTAATGGCGGATACTGAACTGATCTTGCTTCCGGTCATCAGGTACCATCCTTCGCTCGAAGCTGCGGATCAAATAGCTGGTGCTAGTCCTGGTACCATCCACGCCGGGTGAACAAGAAGTGGTACTGTAGACCCAGTGCGCCATACCTGTTGCAGTAGAGCTGGCTATATTTGGCCTGTGACGACTACGACTGCAGCTGAAAGACTGTTATCCCGGACAACATCTTTCGATACAGTTTGGAGGTAGACAATAAGGACTAAGGTGCGGTGAATGCGTTGCTCTCTAGGAAGGCGGACAATATGCACTAATGGCTGTTAGAAGGCGCCAGTTCTGCCAGATTCCTTAAGCACTGTTCCCTCTGAGATGATCTCCGAAACAAAGAAGTCACCAAAAGTAGTTTAGCCGCCTATGGAGCACGTTGACATTAACCAGGAGAACATGTTCCTGTAACTCTTCAGAAGCATACGGCCTGCGGCAACCCTTACACCACTTCTTCCTCTGGGATTTACAACGTTGCTCAGGGACCACTGCTCCGCAGAACAAGTTTTCGTGAAGGCATTTTGGTTCCAGCGGACCGGAGGTCTAGATCTTCAAGCGCCTCCCACACGAGCGGCACCACGCTCCGCTTCAGGTACCAGAGGGGTAGCAATACCTAGTGCATGTCATGCAGTAACGTCCATATACGCATGATTAGTGATCCCGAACAACATACAGGCCTAGGAAACGCATGTATTCAACCCAGGAGAAAGCTTTGGCCCGTCTCGCACATAACTTCCACCCAGAAGCAAGCGTCATAATCTCTGCCCGAGTCGATGCGTTTCCACATGTCTTCGACGATGCGCCGACTGCCTGCCAAATCGAAACAGCGTTGGTACGAAAACTGTTGGAACAGGACGATCGCTGCGGCGCGCAGGTCTGCCTTGGATAAGTCAAAGATGCTGCTCGCTATAATGATCGGCTAGCGCGAGAGCAGAATCAGTAGGCGCGACCATGGAGACGAAAAGCAGACTTACCCAAGTCAGATACTCGACCTTGCCATCTGTCATCTCGTTGCAGAGACGTATTACAGCCGCAGCGCTTTGCTGACACTCTTCATCGTGCAGAGACCGGCGATAGACATGTCGCCGCAGAAGGATTTGACAGGCATGCCAATAGATTTCCGAGCGGGAGCGCGCCCTCCAATGCAACGGTATGCATGTCTCTGTGTCCCACCGTGTCCGCCACCGAGCGAGGTTTTCCGTCACCGCTCGGACGCAAGAAATCAGTGCATCTGTTGCCGCACTATGTTCTTGCTCTCCCGATATTACTGCAGGTAGCGTACCTGTCTCCACTGAAGGCGAATCGAAATGAAGTGTGCCGTAATTGGACTGATACTGTATCCGACGGGCAACGCAGGACGTCGTCCTGGCAAGCAGCATGAAGAGTTCCGGATCGATACCGAGGATCTTTTGTATAGGCGAAGTCTAAAAAGGGAAGATCGGTCAGCCCTCACTGCCTGAGAACCTGGCTTGCCTTGGCCACGCACCGAATGCATTCCTGTTAATCGCCACCAATCCTTGTGCTGGAAAACCAAACACGGGGATGTCCCCTGTCCCAATGCCGCTAGCGACTACGCGTCAACACCGGGCAACAAGTGGGAAGGACGAGCGCTTACCGAAAGTATCAAACGCGTATAACATCTCTTGCATACATTGCATCGATATGGCAAGCTGCGCTGATGCATCAGGAGTCATGGCTTGCAAGCCTTTGACAAAGCGTTCCACCAAGGATTGCGGTTCTCCAATCTCTCTCAGGCACCGATATGCCATGCGGAGGGTCTCCCGCCATGCCCGGTTGAGGGTCAGCATCTATCGCAATGGAGAACTGGAATTAGCTATGTTTTATTGGCGAGGCGCAAAATGAGCGCCGACCTACATCCGCTCCAAGCTGCAGGACGATCACCGCCAGCAACTCGGGCTGCTGAATCCCTTCTTTGGTATCCATGACGAACCGCAGATGGCGGAGAGCGTCCTGTCGGTACCTCGTAAAGCGCTGACAATGCTCGAGTCCAGATATGAGATCGCTTTCCCTCTTGAGACTAGGCACCAGAAGAATGCAAATGGAGAGGACATCGGGGACGTGAATGGACGGGCGAAGACTTATCGGACTTACTATGCTATATGTGCTGCGCCAAGCTCCAACAGTACTAGTTTCATGGCTTTTGCTGTCTCTGGAGAATTTACTTCCTTGACGAGCAGGAGATAGAGAATGATGTCGAGCCAGAAATTGGCGTTCTCCTCGATGACCAATAACGACAAGGTGTACTTTATACAATGACTGACCTATACGAGGCGGACGACGATTAATCAGCTCGCTTGGTTTTCAAGAGGAAGCGCGGTTGCAGTCCCAACATACGCAAATCAGCTCGTCTTCGTTGTCGAACAGCTCATTCAGCGCCTCCCACGGCTGCTGTGATCCCAAGAAATATTGCGCGACTTTTGTATCCCGCAACAAAGCGCTCGTCAACGCCAACGTCGTCGCCTGCTCTGAATCGGCTTCATATCCCTTGTACTCGAGGTACGCCTTGACTTCGGGCAACGTCTGATCGATCGAGAAAATCCGTGGGTCAACTTGCTGTGCGAGTTGTGCTGCAGAGGTGGACGGGGAATGTGTTCTGTCCAGAGGGAGGATCGGATCACTTGTGTCGCTGGTTTGGCGTTGACTGCGAGAAGATGACCTGTGCGTGTTATCCCTGTTGATATCACCCGGGGCCAGCGCGAACTTTCGAGGCACCGGATACACACACTATAGCTCGGATACCATCAGAAGGACGGATCAGGGAATCCCTTGGTATCAGGTAACGTACTTCCGCTCCAATCCGCGTACAGCCACTGCACGTCGGATGGACCTCGTCGCATTTGACCTGCCCATTCGAGCCCCTTCAGCAATGCCCGGCGACTCATGTTGAGACTTTGCTTACCCGCCTACAACGGCAGATCTGGGCGAGAAAGCGGTCGCTGATCAGTCGACGCGGCGCGAGCGTACTCTCCCCTGCGTGAGATTTGGAGACGTACCAGACAGCCTGTCTTGACGCGGGATCTCCTGGGCTTTCCGTCGTCCATGGGATGCTGGTGCGATATATGTGAAGGGAGAACACAACGCAACGCAACGCAATGACCCGACGGCTTCAACCAGGCGGCTGCTCGATCGCCCGGGCCGAGCGCCGAGACATGAGCGCCCAGAGCGGCGGGTCCAGCTGGGGATAAGGATATTCTCGTAGCGCAACCAGGGGAGCTATGGGCGCCTGGAGAGCTATGGGCGCACGACTTGATTCGCTTTCCAGGCTCGTGAACCGCCGGGTTCGGCCGCAACAGGCTTGACTCGATCTCCCCATTCTGCGACGCACGCAAACAGATTGCCGACAAGTCACGTCATTAATGTTCTATCGGTTGCAAAGATCAACTGCCATACATGTCATTAATGGTTACAGATGGCCTCGACTTTGGACGCTCATGACGCAAAGTGTGACTTTGTGCGGATGCGTGCTCCATACCGCACGAGCACAAAAGGTACCGGCATCGCCACGAAAGCCAAGCACGCGAACAAAAACATGGTCCACTGCACAAGTGGGGATGCTATCAGTGACGGCGACCTTTCGGAGCAATATGCAGACCGATCACTTACTCGTGTGGTCATACCCGCAAGTTGTTGACGGATGAACAGCGGAAACGCGGCTCCTGCGAATGACCGAATGCATGTCGTGCATGCTAGAGCAGATGCGGCGTACAAGGCGTAGGTGTCCAGCAGGTAGGACTGGATAACAAAGGTTAAAGAAGGCTTAGCATCGGGACAGGATAAAGGCTCGAGGGCCGTGCGGATGTACCGTCATTGAGAGGAAGATCCCGACAAAGCCAAATCCAAACAAGGCGCCTGCCGTCATCGATGCGATCCAATGCACCGACGGTGTCGCCGTGAACGCAAAGACCATCAGCCCGATAGGAAGCGTGATACCTCCCAAGCAGCACAGGCCGAGGCGCGATTCCGGCGGTAATTGGCCCATCGTCCGCGTTTTCTCCACATAGGATTTGTTCAGGTACAGGTTTGCAAAGACGGCAGCGAGCATCCCTATGCCGACGGCAATGAAAGGAAGCGAAGCGATCCCGGTTGACCAGCCGCGCTCACGGTGGTAGATCCTGCATGATTTGACGGGTGTCAGGCATCATCGTCAGATGACGAAACCAAGTCGAGGAACGAACCAAGGAAACGCCCCGAAAAAGCCGTATAATAGTCCATCTGCAGAGCCAAACTCAGTTCCAAGACTCCCCGTTAATCTGGCCGCCCAACTCACACACGAATCCCGAGTAGACTGCGAAAAAGGCCACAATGCCCTCGCGAACGAGCATCTGAAACGGCCGGACCAACGAGATGCGCAACGTGTCGGTCAAGCTCACTTTGGCAGCAGTAGGCGCCTGTGCGGAGCGATGGATGAGGCTTGTCAACTTGGTGAGTTTGGCGGCATGATTGCGGGAGCGGACGGGTGCGTACGTCTCCGGCACGACGGCACCTGATAACGAAGCACCGCGTTAGCGAGCGCGCAACGAGAGAGCTATACTACGCGTACGTACCGGCAATAAAGGATACTCCAGAGAAGATGGTGAGGAGCCAGAAGATCCATGTGTACGATGTCGCAGCAACGAGGAATGAGCCGGAGAGAGGGCCAATGATGGGTCCGCCGAAAGCGGCAATGAGGTAGAATGACATGGCAGGTCCGCGGTCCGAGGCGTCAAATAGCTGCGATCGTGGGAGAAAATGTACCATCATCAGCTTGCGATGTGGCGGTACCATGAAGAGACGCACATCTCCTATTATCGAAGCTGTCGTGACAAGAATGCTCGAACCAAATGCGCCCGCGAAGAAACGGCAGACGAGCATGGCAGTGATGTTTCTTGCGAGCGCGGTGCCCAGTGTGAAGAGGGTGAAAATGGAGAATGACATGAGAAAGACGGGTCTTCGGCCAAACAACTCGGATAGCGGTGCCTTTAGGTGAGTCAGGGATTTCAAATCGCACCCGTTCTCCTCAACGATGCATAGGGAGCTTACCCAACATAAGGGGCCAAACGCGAAACCTAGCTGATATACGGACACGCCCAACGTCGCCACCAGAACACCGACACGATACTCGTCTGAAAGCTGTTTTATTCCACTAGAGTATATCGTTGCTGATACTGATATGCAGAGGAGCGAAAAGTTGGAAGCGATCGTGAATCTGCAGGGATGAAGCGGAGCAGTTCTCGAGGTACTGATTAGCGTCTTGTTCTCCTTGCGCAAGAGGTCTACTCACAGCCATTTTCTCGCCAGGCTCCAGTTGCGCGGGTTCAGAACCCCGTCCAAATGCACTAGGAAGGGGTCCTCAGGCGTGCCACTTCCCTCGTAGGGGGTAGGAGCAAGCTCCTTGAACGAGTCGGGCGCATTAGTGATTGGTGCATCCATGGTCGTGCGCGGACATGTTGGGTGTCGCGGACGTCATTGTGATACGTCGAGTCGTGTTATCTACGGAGGGAGGGACGCGGGCTTTGTCAGACAGGTGAAGGTGACCACTTCATGCTGCCTCGCTTTGCTCGTTAAGGGAGAGGAGCCGGCTTTGTAAAATTAGTCACCGACTTAGCGAGTCAAGCGAGTCAAGCGAGTCAAGCGAGTCAAGCGAGTCAAGCGAGTCAAGCGAGCAACTTGAGCTCTCATGCTTGCATCCTAAGTAACCAGGCAGCTAGCGGGGCTGACGTCTTCAACCGCCATACCTTTCGCCAGATGCCTATAAGAAAGACCAAACCGGAGTCCCAAAATGCCGTCCCCGCCGGAAAACCAACCACCATTCGCCCAGCCACGCGTCAATCACCCCCATTCGTACTTTCATTAAGAACATGGCCGTCGTCCCTACTCCCACCTTTCGATTCCGCGAGATCAACGACTCCCTGCGAGGCCCCACTGAGGTGTCCGTCAAGGACTCTGCGTTGATTGTCATCGATGCTCAAAATTTCTACCTCAAGGACGGAGCTTGGCCTGTCCATGGCATCCTCGACACGAACAAGACCATCGAGTCGCTTGTGGATCGATATCGCAAAGTACGTATCTCGCGGTCCTTCTACCGGCCCCATAGCTAACCTGTCTGTCCTTCTCGGCCAGGCGGAAAGCCCAGTCATCTTCGTCGCACATACGGGCGACAACGCGGCCACCCGCGAAAGCATCAAAGACACGCCGCTCGACTGCATCCCGGGCCTGCATCCGCGGGATGACGAGAAATTCATCGTAAAGTCCCAGGGATCCAGCTTTGAGGGCACCGATCTAGACGCGCACCTCAAGGCCCAAGGGATCAAGAATATCGTCCTTGTAGGCTACCAGCCTCAATGTATGTTATCTCCCGCCCATTCGCAACCCGTCCTATTCACTAACCTCCTCTCCGTCCTCCTCCGCTAGTCTGTATCATCACAACCGCAGTCTACGGCCAACACCTAGGATACCGGGTGTTCGTTGTCCGTGATGCCATCGGCTCACACAACCTCCGCTCGTGGGACGACAAGCGCGACATCTCGGGGTCGGATCTCGTGGATACCGCTTGTGACTTGATGAGTGACGCCATGGCCGTCGTGCTCGAGGCCAAGGATGTAAAGGCTTAGTTGTCCTATTGAGGTGGCATTGAGGAATACTGGACTGTCCTTGTGATAAGCAGGAAACCTGCTTAACTGTACTTGAACGGTCTATCGGTATATAATACCGGAATAAAAGGTCAATGAGATGCGCTCGACTTGGCAACGGAATCCATTCTACAGACTCAGCCCGTTACATTCGAGGCAACTGAATGACATTTGTGTGTTCCTTGCGTTCCTATCCAAAAACGAATTCCAGTAACTTGAGATATCGGAAGTGGCGGCGGGAAGGCGATCATACGACGGTATGCATAAGCACTGCTGCGTCTGTTTTGCGGATACCACCAACCTTCCCATCTCATCAGCTAGACTGGTTTTCCGGGTAATGAAACCAAGCAGCTGTGCCCAACCGCGTGTCCGCCAGTGAGACTGCCTACTTAATGTGGTGCAGGTCTGGGTGCGATGGGTATTGGCGGAACGGTGGATGTTAACGAGATGTCGGAGACAGCGTAGCAGTGTCGTGTTGCAAAGTCGCAGGGATACATACAAGTCCATTCGGGGTTGAGGTCCGTCATTACCTGTAAGTGCCTTTACCAACACTTTTCCGAGGCAGCATCCTTGAGAGCGGAAGCTGCAGCTACCAGTGTCATAAAGCTTTGGCGTTTCTCCCCGGATAAAAGGCACGCCGGACAATGGTGCCTTCCTACATTGATCATCTTGAAACCGGCGCTGCGGCTCGTAAGTCGCTGTGGTGCATGAAAAGAGCCATTCCTCCCACCGAACCTGACTCGAACATTGCTTTCTCTCATCACTCTTTGGTATTGTCGTGCGCTCGTCGCGTGTCTGGACGCTATCTGTCAAATCGAGGGGGACATGCAGGGCTCAAGTCGTTCTCAAGGACGCGTGCCGCCGATCTCGGATCACAGACTGCGTAGCAACTGTGACCGAGGCAAGAGTAGCGGAATATCTTGTTGCGCAGAGAGAGTCGACCCTTTGACTCGGCCAACAATTCTTTGTTCAAGACTTGGGGTGTGGCAGTGTAACCTCATCCACGAATCGTGGCCGTAAACGTCATGTCATGACGAGCAACGAAGCATTAAACACTGGTATATAAACTACTGGGCACGTGTCACAGTCTCCTAATAGCTTCCACCGTCCCTTACTTGTCATACTTTCCCGTCACACCACCCTTTCCATTCTCTTCGATCTTGCTTTCAAACCCGTCAATCCTGGAAACCATTGCATACGGCTTCAGGCTCTTTTCCTGCTCTACGGTGTGCTTGAAGCACCCGCTCCATCCCTTTCTCGGGTATGCATCGACAACGTGCGCGATGGTCTCCGGGTGGATGAATTGCGATCCTGCGCCGATATTGTCAAGCAAGGTCCCGAGATGGATGAGCGTTGTAAGGAGGGTAACGTTTCCGACGGGCTGAACATCTTGATGACGAATGATGGCCTCCGCTACGCTTTCCGCCTGATCCTTTGTAGCCGTCGCCCCTGGTTCCCCACGCTGCAGCAGATCCAACGCCAAGTAACCCGCCCAGAACTCGTAACTCAATCTCGTCGACTTGATGTTCTTCTCAGTGGTCCCGATGTCATGCAGCATTGCACACGCGAACCAGGTCTCGTCCAGCTTGCCCCCGGACTCGAGTTTCCATTCGGGGAAGCATTGCTGCGCGATGGCGACGCCGTACGAGTAGACCCGGAGGGAGTGGCGGTACGTGTCCTCGGGCAGCTGTGTGCGTGTGTACGAGTCGACGCGGATGGCGAGCGGTGTGGCAGGGGGCTTGAGGGCGGTGATGGGCACGGGGTCGGGCGTGGTGGTGGCCGGACGGAGGGCGCGCTGGTCTGCGGGGAGCGCGGTGAGTCCGTAGAGGGCGAGGGGGTCTGCCATGGCTGGTGGCGGTGCACGAGGTCGGGCGTAGTGCTGGCCCGCCACAGTGTCCGCTATATCCGGCCCGCGCAGCTCACCGGGCGCCGACTGGATTCGGAATGAGACACGAGCCGCCGCGTTTCAGCTTCAGCCCATGGCCAAGAGCGATTCGGAAATACCATGGAAATCGGCAGCAAGCACGTTCCGCAAGAGCATATACAGATCGCATGGCGTGATGCATCGTACACACCACGAATGGCCCCAGCGCCAGCAATCACGACACTAGAGCATCCACACAACAACCATCGAACGAGATGTCATCGCCATCCCGCGACGGGACAGCCGATACCTCGAGTCGACTAGACTATCAGCATACCAACTCGGATAGCGTAGGGGAAGCTGTTCGAGAGAAACCAGAGAGGACGCAGCGGCGACGTGGGTCACTCGTCCGGAGGCTCGGAGAGGATGTTACCTGTCGGTCGCTCATCATACCGCTGATAGCGACGTCATTCGTCACCGGGGTGAGTAAAAGTTTCAGTCGTACATGAGGATGAGATCAAGGAGAGGGGAGTGGGAACTGGCCCATGTGCCGACGGCGGCGTAGCGCTGGCAGACCCGGCCTCTCTGTGCATGCATCGGCTTTGTCACCCGAACAGGAACCAGCTTCGGGAGCGGATTACTACCACCGGGTCGTCCATCTTCCAGTGTAACAAGTCGGTGTACTTCCGTCCGGCCCCGGTGGCTTTGGCTCGCGAGTTACTACCAAACGGCGAAACCCTCCGAGGGCATGCTACCCGACCGCTGACTGACGTTCATGTTGCCTCCTGCCGCAGATCCTCGACGCCTCGACGTACCAACTCTTCGCGACGTTCGCCTCGAACCAAACGGGTAACGTCATCCTCCTCGCCGTGGGTGCTTCCGGTATCATGCGGGACCAACACACGACGACGCTCTACAATGGAATCTCCCTCGCCGGGTACCTCGTCTGCGGGTTCATCTTTGGCCACCTGGGAAACGTCGTGGGACCCCGCCGACGGTGGTGGTTGCTCACGAGCCACACTCTGCAAACGCTGATGCTCGCTTCCGTTCTCGCACTCGAGTGGACCGCCACGTTCCGCCCTACGGGGTACGCGCAATGGCCACTCCTCCTCCTGCTTGCCATGTCCAGCGGGATCCAAGTCGCCCAAGCACGTACGTCGGGCATCCAGGAAGTCCCGACGGCCATGCTCTCTTCCCCGATGGTGGATCTCTTGGTCGACCCGCGGTTATGGACGCTCTCACTGAAGGACCCCTCGGTTCAGCCGCGGAACCGAAGGGCTATGCACGTCATGGCCATGACCAGTGGCGCGTTTGTGGGCGCATTCCTGCACAAGGCAAGGGGACCTGAGATGGCCATCTTGGTAGCCTGCGTAGTCAAGGTTTGCATCACGACAGGCTTGGTGTTTGTGAGGGGACAGGAAAGGGATGGGCTGCGGGATGAGGAGCGAGGTGACACTGGATGTGCCCCGCATGCAGCATGACGGGTTGTATTGTCATGACGACGTTGTAAAGTACTCGGTACCTGATGCGGACAGACGCTGGGCAGACTCGGTCGCACGGAGATACTCGGCCATGTCCGCGTGGAATGACGTCAGTGAGCCGTTGCGGCACGACGTCATCGCGCGGGGCGGTATATAAGCCAGCGCCCATCTCGCCGTTTTCCCTTCCCCTCCCCCCTCTCCCATCAACACCACTCACACCATGTCTTTCGCTACTCCCATTGCCCGATCCGCCATCCGCACGTCCCGCACCACCTCCGTCCCCCGGCGGCAAGCCATCCAGCGAGCCGTCCGACAGGCCAGGTTCAACTCGACCAACGCAGGCCCCAATGCGTCGTCCCCAGCCGCCAACGGCAGCTCGGCCGTCGTCGGTGGGCTCGTCGGTGGTGGTTTGGTCATCGCTGCAGGCTACGGATACTACTACTTTTCCGTGAGTTCCTCTCGCCTCTGCCTGCAAGCTTGAACCTGTCATAACCCAGCCGACCATCTCCCAGGGCGCCAAAACCGCAGTAGACACCGTTCGTCAAACCAAAGACTACTTCAACTCGTCTCTCAACACCATCAAGGACAAGGCTCCGGAACCCAACCAGGCCCTCGAATGGCTGCACGAGACAGCCAACAACTACGCCAAATTCATCCCCGGTGGAAAGTCCTACGTTGACGCCGCATTCAAGGACATTGACTCGATCCGATCCAAGCACGGCGACGAGGTCAACAAGATTGTCGGCACCACCTACGACCGGCTCAAGAAGGTGTCTGAACAGAACGGTCTGTCCCTCGAAACCGCTACCAAGAGCTGGGAGGTCTTGCAAGATGCTCTCAAGCAGATCAGCGCTTTGGCTGGTGACGCCGCTGGCGACATTTTGAACAACCACCCAGACCTCAAGAAGCAGGTCGGCGGAAACCTCGACAAGCTCAAGGAGCTCGGTGACAGGTACGGCCCCGAGGCCAAGGCACAAGTCGACAAGACATGGGACCAGATCCGAGATATCATGAAGAGCGGCATCTCGGTCAGCACTATCGGCAAGATTAAGCAGGTCGTCGACGAAAAGACCGAACAGGTTAGCAAACTCGGTGACCAAGCCTGGGCCAAGGGTCTTGAATCCGCAAAGCCATATCTTGACAAGAACCCTCAGATCAAGGAATTGATCGAGAAGAACGGCGATGCTCTCAAGCAGGGTGACGTCGCTACCCTCTTCAAGAAGCTCTCGTCCAGTGTCGACGCCAAGGACGTTGAGTCTTACATCAATGACGCCGTCTCAAAGGCCAAAGACACCGCTTCCAGCGCCGGTATCGACTTGGACAAGTACCTGGGCAACATCCCCGGCGCCTCGGAGATTCTCCCAAAGATCAACCAGCTCCGCGAACTGAGCGAAAAGCACGGCAAGGAGGCCCAGGATCTGGCAAAGGAGACCTACGACGAGATCCAGCAGGTGTTGAAGAAGCGGCTCAGTGAAGCAGAAAAGATTACGGAAAAGGCGAAAAAGGACGCCAAATAGTCGAGTGCCCGTTCTCTCCGTTTGTAAAGCATATAATCTCATACCAAAGCAACACAATTGCATCATGTAGCACAAGAAATAGAATTCCAAGCATTGAATGACAAGACCCTGAACACCGTGCACACTACTCGCGCCGGCGCTTCTTGTGACGACCTCCCTCGCTCTCGGCCGACCGTTTCTGCTTGATACTCGCCGACTTGAGCTGCTCTCGACGCTCCTCCTTGCGTTTCTCCCCCTTGTTCTCTTCCATCTTGGCCACCTTTTTCTTATACACCTCGCGCTGCTCCTTTTTCTTCTCGTCCCGCTTGTGAATCTTGTCCTTGCGCAACGCCTGGATCTGCTGAAGCAGGGCAACAGCGCGCTTCTCTTCCGGTTCCATGACAACAGCTCGTTTCTGCAAGTACGTCGCGTTTCGCTGGGCTGTTGGCACTTTCGACTTGGCGGCGTACGGCAACGCAGCCTGCACCTTTCGCGGCACTTTAAGCGTATTGAATCGACGCGTCGTTCGTTGAATGGCCTAGCGGAGGCTACCGTCAGCACATACTCCGGATTTTCTTTTTCCACGTAGAACTTACTCGATATGATGAATCCGCATTTATCGGAGTCTTCAGTGCTTCATCCCTCCGAACTTGTCCAGTCAAACGCATGCCTTGCCACGCTGACTTGTCAGACAACAACAGCGACGTGACTGGGTTGTATAGCTTTCTCGGCTCGATCGAGTACCAGGCTCGCAAGAAGACGATATCTGTGTGAAAATACCAATGAGTACCAAACTGTATCACCCGTGAAACAGCTACTTACCGCTCATGAGAATCTTGTCTTCAAAAGTCGCACGATAAGCACCCTCCGGCTTGGCGAGCGCCTTTTTAATTTGACCTCGAATTCCAGACACCGTTCGTACATTGGCACCTTCAAACTTGGCAACTTCGAGAGCGCTATTGAACATGTCCTTGATGAACGCCGTGTTCTTGAAAATCTTGTACGGCACACCCGTCAGCTTGAGCTTCTTGACAATCTTGGCCGTTCGATCAATGTCCAGGATCACACCGGTTGCCGAGATCCGGAAATTGGAAACACCACTTGACAGAGTGTTGAACGCACAGAAACCAGTGTTGGGAGCAGAGACGGGACCATAAAAGGTCGCATAACAGTGCATGTGTTCAGGTGTATACTTGAGCAACCGGTTTCGAATCGAATGATCATCCAAATGATAGATTGGCAGAGACTGGAAACGCCTCCAACCGAGGGAGAAGATGATGGGATCGTTGGTTTTCAGCGTCTTGACGTGCCATCGGTGACGCTTGATTCTGGCCGTGAGATATCCGAACCTCTCCTCGGCAGCCAACAAACCTCCAACAATGATCGGGAATGAAGGATCAAAGTTTTCAATCATTTCACACGGCACGTTGTCGATTTCCAAACGGACATATGATCCCGCTCGGTAGCCTTCGATCTGCGCCCGAGTTTCCGCATCCACGTTGGCGAATTCAGCATCGTTCAACTGCTGCTGACGAGCCATTTCGGCTTTTTGTTCGTCGTAGAAATCCATCTTCTCGCCCTCGGCATCTGGGTCGTCGTATTCTTCGTCAAACTTTCGCTTGAGAGCTTCCTTCTTTGCCGCCAGCGCCTCCGCACGGTTCTCCTCCGCAGCCCGCATCGACGTTCCGCCTTTGCCGATGTATGGTACCTCGGAGCCGTCGACGCCCTCCTGTTCCCCCTCATCCTCATCTCCGGCTCCTTCGAGATCCTCAAAGTCGCCCACGGCTTGCTCGTAGGCTTCACCGTCGACACCATCGGCACCTGGTCGCGTAATGAACATGTATTCGATTGCCTCCAACATCGCTTCATCGTCCCACCTTTGGCGCAAGGATTCGGTATCGACCGGCTGCTTGAGTTGATCTGTCGAGGCAGACTGAGCGACAGAAGATTGCACGGCTTTTCTCGAGACCGTAAACATGTCGTCCACGTCATCTCCGTTGTCGGTGTCACGGTGCTGAACCGACTTGCCGTGAACGATTTCTTCCGGTGTCAGATTACTGTTGTAGATTAGACTCATGATATCCCGACGCGAAATATCATCATCTATTCCGCCTATTGTTTCTCGCAAATCGGATCTCCACGGTGCATCTTCAAACTCGTCACCGTCGGTATCGTCATCGGCAGAATCGTACTCGATATCCAATTCTCGCTGTGATGGTCCGTCTTGTTGGAATCCGGTCATGTTCTCCAACTCCCAGTTCTCATCATCACTGTCCGCAAAGTTGCCCTCGTCTCCGCTTTCGTCCTGCGCATCATCTCCAGTGGGATGACCCTCGTCGCCCTCATCAGACTCGTCTTCGTCGTCGTCATATTCATCCTGATCTTCTGGAATGAACGCTGTCGTGCGCCGGACGTCGCCTGCCGCACGTCTCTGGCGTGGCTTGCTTTCCTGCACCTCTAGAGCCTTTGTTGACGAGCCAAGTAGTCGAATGTTGGACTTGGCGAGACCTTCCGCAAGCGTACCCTTGACATCTTGCATGTCCATGACCATCTGCTCGCCCTCACCCTGCATGACGCCTTCTTCATCGTCATCCCTACGTGTAAAGCTTCCCATGACGTTGACGTAGACCGCATCCTTATCAAAGGTCATGCCACCCACATCACTCATCGGCGCGTGAATCAACTTGCCCTTTTCTCCCATTTTCCGTCTCCTCTCGCTTTCTAATGTTGGAAGTGGACATGGATCGGGAAGTCGTTCGACCGTCTTGACGATCAGATCCCCAGCGCCTGGAATGTGTACCGATGCATTCTTGGCAGAGAGATTGATTCCTCGGAGGTACCCGTACAGGGTTACCGTTCTGTCCATTTTAGGGTTAAGACGCACGGCTTCTCGAGGCGTCAAGTCTTGGATTCGGTCCGCAAGAAGGTATGGATGCTGATTTCGGAAGATGAGCGGTCGGAACTTGACGACGCTCATAAATCTGCACAAATTGTTGATTTCCGTATCCGGGTAACGACCGTTGAGCACTCCCGAAAGATGGAACAGTTTGGCACCTTGATAGATCTCCGTCCAGAATCGATGTTTCAGTCGCTTCTTGGTGTCCTTTAGCGTTGCACTCTTCTTGATTAAATCAAGATGTGTAAGAAGGCCAATGACCTTGGGGAAACCGTGCGATTGTAAAACGTTGATGAACTCGAAAGTTTCCATTTCAAACCCAAAAGACCCATCAATCATGAGAAGTACCAGATCGGCGATTTTTCCAACATCAATCATCGAGTTCAGATCGTTTCCGACTTCAATAAATGTCAATCGCCGAGTTTTGCCACTGACCACGGTAACCGGACCCCGGATTTCGTTCAACGAGTGTTTGGTGTACCGCCTAATAAGCGACTTCATCAGAGTGGATTTGCCGACGCCGGGGGGTCCAGCAATAGCAATAACAATGGGTGGTGGCGGCGGTGGCTCGTTGGCCGTGTCTACGGGTAATGGTTTGCCATCAGGTCCGATTTGAGCCACGATTTTCCGCTCTGTAGGGGCACGGTTGACGAGCGGAACATGTAATCGCTTTTGGTCCTTTTCGGCCGTTCTTCGGGCCTGGAGGTTGGCTGTACGGAAGGAGGACGAAGTAAAGGCCTACGAGCAAGGGATGAATATCGTTGCAGTCGCGATGGCAAGACCCGGAACTCACCTTTTCATTGAAGCCTTTGCTTCCCCCGGACCTGTCCTTGCCCTTTGCGACATCCTTCTTCTCCGCCTTTTTTCCCGACTGGCTCGGTCTGTGAGCCTTGTGGGGCTGTTCAGACGACATGGTGGTGGTTGACGGGGCTGCCGAGTGCTGCAAATGAAAGACGGACGGGAAGTCGGCGAGATAACATGTCCCTGCCTGTCTCTCCAAAAAATCAAGCGATCGCGGCATGGCAAATTGTAAACAAAGCATGTCCGCGAGCTCAGCCGGCGCTGCATGTCATCGACCTCACAGTGGGACGACTCACAACTCCACACATGTCACCAGAGCATCGAGCAGTCCACCAGTGGAGACTACCCTCGAACCAGCATCAGGGGGCCCACCAGTGGACACTATTCCTCGAAGTGATCAAGCCGCAGCAAGAGTCAAGGTTCTCAGTGGGAGCAGTGGCGACTACAGTTGCCGCGAGAATACCCATATTTGAGCACGAGGACAATACTTTGGAACATTGTTTGTGATATGCTACAAAGCTAGTTTCTTCCAACTCGTACCAATAATGACTTCGTCGTCCGTGTGCCCTGCATTTGGATAGAATTGCCTGGTCCCAATGATCTGTGCATTCTGTTTCCTTTTCTCGCGACAGGCCGCCGTCTCCTGTTCAGAACGACCTCGCCTTTAACACATTGCAATACAGGATATCAACGGTTCGAGTGGACGGCGGCTTCCCGTCTCAAGCCAATATGACAAGGCGCCTCAAGAGACGGCGGTAGAGGAATTCTGGCATTGCAGAGCCGAATGCTATGGGTCTCCAGTCGGCTCTGTAGATCCAGGAATGCGGTGGGGTCGAGTTCGTCTTCGATTGCGTCTCCGTCAAGTTATCGGCGCCCAGTTCGTGAGCGCATGGCGCAAGAACGAGTTGCGACAACGACAATGGTGGCCGCCATCTCACCTTCCGAGTGTCTGACATGCTATGCCGGTCGTTACAAAAGGAAGCGTGTTCGCAATCAACATCGTTCAATTGGCTAACATGATCTTGGCTGCTTTCCGTTTGTTACGCACGAGAGCTATTGTCGTACAAAACAACTGCACACCATTCGATGCCGCCTCTTTCGTTGCATTGTCATTGATCAGCACTCATTATAGTACGGTGACAAAGCTGGTATGCAGCTCAAAAATCCTGCTTTATCAGTCATGCCAATGCTAAAGGCCGAGCCTTTGAGTCTATGATGAAGTAGACGATAGATTGTACATTCTAGTTTCTTTTCTTTTACTATGTACAATCGAATGACGGTTCGACAAGGCATTCCCAACAAGCTTGTCAGTCAGGTGTCACACCGACAGCCTTACAACTTGGCGATGGTCTTCTCTCCAGGCTTCGACTTGTCCCCAGGTACGCCATTGCTGAAGACGAAGCTCTCGGCATCCTTCATCTTGTTGGCGGGCATGATACCGCCCTTGTACATACCGTTGTGCGATCCGTTGAACATGAGGCTGGAGATACCGTCGTACCCCTTGATCCCGGTCGCCTTTTCGAGACGCGTAGCAAGGTCATCGGAGACTTCTCGGAAGATACCAATCTGTCGCTTGATGATCTCCTTTTCTCGACAAGTGGACATGTGGGTGCTGACGGTTTTGATAAATCGCTCACGAGCGCCATCGTCAAACACTCGTTCCCACAGCACTCGAGGTTGGTTGAAATCCTCTGGGTAGATGGTGGACAGGAAGGTACATGCGTTGGGAATGAAGTCTCCGCCGTGTACGTCGTTCAAGTTGACGGAGCGGTCTCGGAACTGTATAGGATCGATGGATGACAGGTAGTTGGATCGGCTACCCTGGTTGAAGAACGCCATCTGGCCGTCTCGTTGGAAGTTACCCATCCGGTAGGGGCAAACGGGAGCATTGACCGGAAGTTGCTGATAGTTAGCTCCGATTCTGGTTGAAGAGCAAAATTAGTGCCATGACCCGGCAACGTGGATACGTAAATGAGGATCTCACCGGTGCCTGTGCGCATCAGGGTAAGAGAACAATCGGCTCTGCAATACCGGGTCGGCGGAAGGCTCGATTCCGGGCGGCATGTGCGATGGGTTGAAAGCAACTTGCTCGATTTCGGCAAAGTAGTTCTTGGCGTTGGTGTCGAGCGTTAGGACACCGATCTTGCGCAGCGGGAAGTCCTTCTGTGGCCAGGTGTGAGCTGAAGGAAACGTTCAGGATGTCAGTGAAGGATTTGCGCAGCATCAAGGAGATTCCAAGCGCGCTTGAATCTATAACTCACTCAGATCAAACTACAAATAGCAGTAGAGTCAGCAAGGAACTTGTGCGAGCGACGAGCCTAACGTTTCAACTCACGACGTTGATCTTCTTCTGCTCCCAAAGCTTTTCAGCTTCCTTTGGAGTCATGGTTTGTACGCTCAGTGTCCAGGAGGGGAAATCACCTCTTTTAATGGCATTGAACCTGAAAGGGCATGCGGCAACACACAAGAGGCAACGGCTTCAACAGTGGCAGGACGCACCAGACGCGCAAGGGATACTCACAAATCAGCTTGTCCATAGTCGGGACTTTTCTGGGCAGCTTCTTCATTAGTCAAGGTCTTGATTCCTTGATTGGATTTCAAGTGGAATTGTGCGTAAACCCAAGTGCCGTCTTTGTTCGATAACTTCAAAGTATGCCCTATATACCCATGCATATGCCTGAAGCCGTCTGGAATGCCTCTGTCGCCCATGAGGATCATGACCTGGTGCACGGACTCTGGGTTCTGGGAGAGGTAGTCCCAGAAGTTGGTCGAATCATCCGCACCGGTCAAGTGGGTTTCCGGGTCACGCTTCTGTGTGTGGATAAAGTGCGGGAACTTTGCCGGGTCTCGCAGGAAGAAGACAGGAGTATTGTTGGCCACCCAGTCGAAGTTCCCCTCCGGCGTCCTAAACTTTACGGAGAATCCACGGGGGTCACGTGCAGAGTCTGAAGTGCCGGATTCTCCGCCAACGGTGGAGAACCGGACGGTGACGGGGCATTCAGTTCCCTTCTTGAACATAGCAGCGAGGCAAAGGTCGTTCATGTCATCGGTACAGACAAACTTGCCGTGAGCACCGGAACCCTTAGCTGCAGGGAGGAAGGCAAATTAGCGCGAGTGAAACCTGTGCGTAGCGACGTGCTCACCATGGACGACACGCTCGGGAATTCGCTCTCGGTCAAAGTGCGAGAGCAAATCAATCAAGTGGAAGTCCTGCAAAAGCAAAGGACCGTTGGGTCCGACTCGCTGAACCTCTAATGAGGAGCCAAAAATTCAGCCCAAACTTGGGATAAGCAATCGAGCTCAGCGTACCATAGGGGTGGGGCATAGGTACACCATTCGAGGTGGTGTACAAGACGTCTTGAGAGGGAGCCTCCCTGTCGGCCTTGTAGTTGTTCATGTGGCCTTCCTGCGCCACGATGCCATTGCCGCCGCCGTTCTGGCCGTGGTTGACGGGGCAGGTGCGTCCTTCGCCGCCGCCGGAAGTGAGGTTGGGAGATGAGCCGGACATGATATGTGGAGTGCGTTGGAGAAGGCAGCCGGAATGCAGGGGTGAACCACCGCACGTTGTCTATATAAGCATAATTTCGCCACCGCCGATCCGGCTGATGTGCCGTCTGACGTTACCGATGAGACCGAGAATAGCCGCTGACTCATGACGAAACAGGGCGAATTGCGCACGAGCTATTCCCGTGCCGCGTCATCGCGCACGTGGCTGATTCCAACCTAGCGCTTACATGGGTCATACCGGACTAGCAAACACGGAGATGAGATGCGTAGCGCCCGCGAAGAAGCTTGCGCGTCGTTCATCATGGACAGGAGCTCGCTAGCTTGGCTGGTAGCTGTATATTGTATCGGACAGAAAGGATGTCCTGGCGCGCTAAAATTATTTGCATCCGCTGTCCTGAGTGAATGTTGCAGAGGACTGAAGGACTGAACACGGCAACAGGAGTGGTGGTCTAACAACTATATGCCATACAAGATGCTTGCGCAGGCCGCGCTCTATCTACTAGACTGCACCCGCCGCCGGGCTCGTCTTCAATGTCCTCACTCGCGGGGGACAAGGGACAAATGTCCTCGAGTTCCAGAAATAGT